>JBCEWC010016059.1:0-13345 GCA_038996855.1 Solanum aculeatissimum | reverse complement strand
CCCATACTCACTAAAACCCTAAATACCCTCTTCTCTTCATAATAATAATATTCCTTCATATTTCTTCCCCACCTCCTCACACCCCTACACCCTACCCCACCCCCTCACATCCCCACCCCCATATACTAAAACCCTAAAAACCCATATTTCACACATCAAAACTCCTATACAACAAATGACCAAAACCAAACACACACCTTCTCTCTTCTATAATAATCACAACAAGTATAGTCATCATACAAACCAAAACAAAAAAAAATCAAATCATTTTTGCTTTCTCTCCGTTTCCTTAGCCTCTTCTCTTGGGGGACTTCCTATTTTTTCTCACTTCATTCACCTACTAATATATTTAAAAAAAAAAGCCAAAAAATTCTCCTTTTTCTTCATATATTCTCACCATCTTTATATGTTTTTGTCACCTATTATATATATATAAATTAACCCTTTATTTTCTTGCATGTGCCCTCTTCATATGGAAACTTAAAGATCATTGCCCAAATTTTTAAAAAATTTCACTTAAAAAACCCTTATATTAATTATATTATTTACTATTTTATAAGAAAATTACTACTCTAACACATCTAGTTTCTTCTTAATTAGTTATATATATTTTCTTTCTGTCCTTTTCTTCATATATATATATATATAGTGGCAGATTTTCTTGAAGATCATCATCAGTCAGAAAAGAAGGAAAAAAGGGTAATCATTTCATATATAGTTAATTTTATTTTATTTTATTTTTTTTGTCTAGTTTTCTGGATGAAAAAGAAAGCTATTTGCTACACAAGATCCAAGCTTGACTTTTAGTGCTGAAAAATAGTACAAATTATATAAGTATATATATGGTTTGACCCTAGAGTTCTAGGTGACTATATTGGCACGCAAACTTTCAACAAAATGAGTTTATTAATTTCTTCGTCTTTCAATTTATATGATATAGTTTGACTTAATACATTAAAAAAAAAAAATTGAAACTTATTTCACTAAAAATAAAATATTACTAGCATAGATAGACTTAGGTGCTATTTTGATTTTTTCTTTAATTTCCTTTTTTTTTAGTTTGTTCTTTGTGTTATTTATTTATTTCAAGAAAATGAACTTTAAAGTCTTAATTTTTCTCTAATCTAAGAGTTTAAGTGAAACACATAATCTTTTGAAGAAATTCATACACCTATCATATGTTTGTTTTCTTTATTTTCAAGATTACAGATTTCACGTATAAATATTCACAAAAAATATTATTTAACTTAAATACTTTCATTTTTAATGAGTTTACGTCGTATGTTTTGACCTCTCTATAATATTAATTTTTATAACAGTATTTCACTATAGCAATTTACATGTAACTGTCTTATTTCTACGATTATAAATCTCATATTTTAATTTTTTTTTTACTATTTTGGTGTATATATTCTAAAACAATTTTTTATAATTTACAAGAGGAGGTTCATAAATTGTATGTATGTATGAATGAATGAATTTGACATCGTAAAAAGAGATAATTATTATACTTTTTTAATTAAACAAATACATAAGCTCTTACTTTCATACTTAATTTTCACAAGATCCAATCCCAAAAAAATAAATTCTCCCAAGAAAATCTTAATTCTTATATAATATATAGTTTTCTAATTAATATTGTTTCCTTCCATTCATAAAGTGTTCATATTACACATTACACAATTTTATTTACAAAATATATACTAATGTTTGTTACACCATTCTTCTTCATAAACTTACATTATTATTTTTTTCAGAAATTTTCTTTGGTCTTCAATTGCATAGCAAATATTCAAAAGTTAAAAAAAGGTATTTAGTACTTATATTACTGTTTTCTTTTTGTACTTTCTACATTTTCTTTTATATTCAAAAATTAAAAGATTTTTTTGGATCTAAATTACATATATTGATACGAATTTAAGTTATGTATACTGATATTGTAAAGATTTTCTGAAATAGTATTAGTAAATTTTAAGATGTGATAGCATGTTAGTTATTATTTATCTAAATGATATGATTGTATAAAGAGTTTAAACGACATAAATTGTCATCCTACGAAATTTTTACACTATCATATCACTTTTACATACCTTTTGTATATGTATATATAACAAACCTTACATGTTAAAGAGATTATTTTAGCTAACATATATATATATATATATATATATATATATAACTTATTTATCTATAAATATTCTTTAAATAATCTGATAATATTTTTTTTTTTACAAAACTATACTAAGAACAGATACAACTTTGAAACTCGTTAATGTCAATGCATAAAACTTAAACTTTGATCCATTTGTACACTCATCCATATCAAACTTCATTGTCTTGACTCTTTTTACCTTCGTTTTTTTTCTTCTTCTTGTTCTAGGAAACTAAACAAGTTGTTGTCAATGTCATCATCTTCATCACTATCGTCGAATTCACCATGTGCAGCGTGCAAATTCCTGCGTAGGAAATGCCAGCCCGAGTGTGTTTTCGCACCCTACTTCCCTCCTGACCAGCCTCAGAAATTCGCGAATGTACACAAGGTGTTTGGGGCTAGTAACGTCACCAAATTGCTTAACGAATTACAGCCTCATCAACGCGAAGATGCTGTAAATTCGTTAGCATATGAAGCCGATATGCGACTTCGTGACCCTGTCTATGGTTGTGTTGGTGTTATTTCACTTCTTCAACATCAACTTAGGCAACTACAAATGGATCTTAGTTGTGCTAAATCTGAACTTTCAAAGTACCAAAACCTAGGAGGTAATATGATTTAATTTTCGAATTATCTTGTTTGTTTCAATTTGTGTGGTACATATGATACGGATTTCGAGAGTCAAATGAGTCTGAAGTCAAGATTAAGAAGTTTGACTCTTGAAATCTGAATAGTGTCATGTAAACTAGAGGAGTAGTGATTATTATATGTTATAAGTCGTCCGTCTATGCTCTACATATCGTTTATGTGTTGGATTTCGAGAATCAAATAAAGAGTCTGAAGTCAAAATTAAGAAGTTTGTCTCTCGAAATTTGAATGGTGTCATATAAACTAGAGGAGTAGTGATTATATGTTATAAGTCATCCGTCTATGCTCTACATATTGTTTATGTGTTGGATTTCCAGAGTCAAATAACGAGTTCGAAGTCAAAATTAAGAAGCTTGACTCTCGAAATTTAAATTGTGTCATATAAACTAGAGTAGTAATGAATATATGTTATAAGTCGTCCTTTTGTCGGTTTGATTCATTTTTTATGACATAATTGAGTGAAAATATTTTTTTTGTTAATATTGAGACTTGAACTCAAGATCTTTGATTTGTTTTTATTATATATGTATCATAGTAAATTATATTGTATGATCATTTCTTCTAAAAACTCAAGTTAGAGACGCTATATTTTTAATATTATTTTAATAGGCAGGGATAGAGGTGTAGGTTGTGATAAGAGGGTTTTAGTTGAGTCTCTTCGTTGAAAAATTATATTGAAAAAAAAAGATAAAAATAGTTTTTACTATATATCATCATATATGATAAATTTAATTGTTGATTTCCTTGACATAATATTTTAGTATTTTCTGAAATTTTTTATATGAATTTCTGATTTTGTCATTGTCAACAGGTATTGCTAGTACTACAACTCATGGACTCTTAGCAGCTGCAGCGGCTGCAGCTGCTACCACAGCCCACCATCATCACCACCATCACCAACAGTTCAACTTCATGTCTGGAGGTGGTGGAGGTGGCGGGGGTGGAAGGGATCATTCCCACCACCTTTACCACCATCAGTTCTTCCCGAGGGATCAGCAACACCAACAACACCAACACATGATTCGAGCATTTGAAGGTCATGGGAGCAACAACTTCGATGCAAGTAGCCTTCTTATAGGCCAGTTGAGCCAGTTTCAGCAGCCGAGGGCTGCTGGAGCTGATGGACACCGGACTCCGGTTGATCCGTCTTAGTCAACTTAGGTTACATATCAATTATTGAGTTTATGAGCTCCAAAAAACAACACTACTACATTAAGCATGATGATTATGATGGCTAATACTTGTTTAATTAGCCCATGCATGATGCACTAGAGTTAATTATCTACTTTTTAACTTATTTTTAAGAGACAAAATTTATGTTCTAGTATAATGTTAATGATCTTATGACTTATTAATCTAATATTTTATGTCATTATACTTCTTCATCATGCTTTAATGTTTTTTCCCCTAGAAAAACTTGAGGAAATTAAATTTATCTTCCGATAGAATTTTTAGAATAAAATCTTTTATCAACAACATTAGTATTTATCGTATTTTATTTCTCAATAGTCAATTTGACTAATCTTTGAAGTTGAATACGATTAAATTAATTTGATCTTTTAATTTAGAACATAAACATTAGAAACTACATGAAAACACTATAAGTATTTTTTCTAATATCAATATGGCGAAAAAATATATCTTAAAATATTTCTCAAATTTTTTATGTAGTATATGACAAGTAATTTAGGACGAAAAGAGTATATTATGTATTTTTTGTAATAATATTTTACTATAACAATCGAAACGCATATAAATAACACCACTATATAAAGATTTTATTATATTTATGTATATATATTTTTACCAAATCAGAGGTAATTATAATCCTATATATATAGGGATACTTTAAGTCAAAATGTAGGGTAGTATTTTAGGTCAAATGTATAGAAAATAATTACTTCTATACAATAAATTATAAAGTACTAAACTATATTATACTTAGATTTAGTCACACGTGATATTCATGTATTAAACAATGACACTTCAAAAATTAAAGGAAAAAAAATATGCCGTCGGATCTGAGGTCTCAAATTCGAGCTCATCGAATATCGATAGGAAACTAAAAAAAACAATCAACTATAAATAATTATCTTTCTATTTTCATATTTGATCACCTGCTCTCTCTATTTTCGTAGGTCGACCTCGATCAAAAGTTAAATCGAATTGTTCCAAGTTAAATGACGAGCTTAATATATAATGCAATGAATTTTTTTTATGAAGGTCCGATCAAAAACTCAATTGAATTTAGCTAGTTCAAAATGTTTTTGATGATTTTTTAATAGATTTTCTAGTGGTTTTATTCGAAACGTCAGTTTAAAATTTTCGGTCTTTTAGCAGTATCTTCAGGCTGAACATCTAATACGTGTATAACACGATAACATGAGACTCAACATCGAATAAACTAAACAATTTAGATGAATTTGATTCTGGTCTTAGGGTATTAGGATAGAAGATTAATAGACTAATATTATTTTAGGAGTGAAGGTCGCGTATTAGAGTAAGAAAGTTAATAAGCTAGTAGCGGTAGGATGATATTTGACCTTGTGATATAGTAGGTTAGTAGGATTAGTCATGTCTTTATATCTTTTGTTGTTATTGTCTGTTTTTTATTTCGTTACTTTTATTGTATTTATATATTATCATTTGCTTCCACTTTAATCAATTTTTTTTT
Organism: Solanum aculeatissimum; assembly: GCA_038996855.1. Classification (NCBI taxonomy): domain Eukaryota; kingdom Viridiplantae; phylum Streptophyta; class Magnoliopsida; order Solanales; family Solanaceae; genus Solanum; species Solanum aculeatissimum. Next base: position 7,871 of record JBCEWC010016059.1, on the reverse strand, counting down.
TCATATCTAGTATCTTCTACTTTTGGACTGATATTTTTGAAACGAGAATCTTCTGACAACATGCTCCCTATCTCTATAAGATAGTGATAAAATCTGTTTACATTTTATCCTCTCTCCATACCTCACTTGTAAAATTTTACTGAATACGTTGTTGTTATTATTTTATATTAAATCTTTTTTTTTCAAATTTCATTTTTATTTCACCTATTATAAAAATATTTTAAAAATAAATTGTAGGTCTAAATAATGAATAGAGTAATAAATAGGAATAGGTAGGGACAATGATGATTTGCTAGTTGTTGCAAAGTAATGATGAAATTTTGTCCTTTTTTAAAATATTAATGTCATGCAGTATAGTAGGGACACTTTTATACAGCTGCATGCCTTTTGTCCTCTTTCCCATGTATCACCCATAATGCTCGTGATCGTTTTGGTGTTCGACTAATCTGAATTTAATTTGAAAATTCATATTTTGAGGTTAACATATTTTTTATTAAAGAAATATTTCAATCACACGACTATATTGATTCAAGAGTGAATATGTAATGATTTAACATGCTAATGATATTATCTGATTTGATTGTAGGTTCGTATGATTTTAAAATTAGTAGCGAAATCAAGATTTTCTTTAAAAAATTCAAAATTTTAAGAAGTAGACACGTGAACTAATCGCTAAAGAACCCTCTCTAACAAAACAAAGTAGCAAGAAGGATGACTCTCGAAGGTTTGGTTCTTATACCGAATTAAACAAAGATAAAGAGAGTTTGACATCTGTTATATATACATAAAAAATATTTTTTTTCATATATAAATAGTATATTTTTTCGTTGAAAAGGGATTCGGATGATCCCCCTCTTTAGTATAGGGCTTCGCCACTGTTTAAAACGTTTCACCAGTAGATAAAATATGTTTATCACTTATAAACCCAACATCTTTTATGCGTTTTGTCGATATGTGACTTTTTTTCTTAAAAGGGATTGTTACAGGATGTTTACATCTTTTGTATCAAATATTTATATTATGTATATATAAATAACAAAACTATGAATATAGATTAAAAATAATTTATTAGAGATGTATACTAGAGCTTTGACTCGATATTTTTAAAACCACAAAATTATATTTTTTTGTGTAAAACACAACTCTAATACAAAAACCTGTTCTCTTTCAATAAATATTATACGATTCGAATTTAGACTATTCATAATTTTAAAGTAAATATCGAACATCAGACGAAAAAAAACATTGGTCATACCCAAGGGGGGGGGGGGTTCAAAATTATCAGAATAATAAAAGTCATGCATGCATGTTCTCCGGGAGAAAAAAAAAGAATGTTTTTTAATTAATAAAACCTTTTGAATTTTAATTTACTAACATTTTCTTTTTGGTTTTTTAAGTATTTTTAATTTAATTAATGAAATATAAATTATAGTTTTTTGGTTTATAGATGGAATAAAAAACCAAAAAATGCTATCATAATAAATCCATATGAAAATAGTCCTACAAGGATATATATATATATATATATTTGTGCATACAAACATAGATATCAAAACAAAGGTAGAAAAAAGGTTTGTAGTAGAGTTACCGACACAGGTTGTGATGCAGTATCGAAATTGCTGCACTCTTGATTTGATGTCTTGAGTAAGAGTCGGGTATATGGAGAAAATTCTGCCAAGGAGCATCATTTCTGAATGGATCATGCAGTGCACGATCTGAATTTAGTCGAAGCTTAAATATGGGATCAACACATCGAATAAATTTTTTTAATTAAAAAAGGATTTATTTTGATATCTCGAGTTTAAGCCACGTGTATGAATGTGGTAGCGAAATTGCTTCACTCTTAATTCGAGATTTCGAGTTTGAGCCATGTGTATGGATCCCGTAGAGGGTTATTTACCAGTGAATGTTGTGCGGGCCATTGCTCTCCCTTTCACTCGAAACAATAGTTCTGTGCCAAGCATAAAGATAGAATCAATACGACCTTATTATAATCCTCAAAAAGCCATAACTCTCTTTCTGAATGTCTCGACTTTCTTTCTCAAACCACCAGACAAGGATTCGGAAATAACAACAATTCATGGTAGAGCGAAAATAGCTTCTGATTTGATTAAAAATGTATATATATAGAAAAGATAGTCTCTTCTCAGTTTCGTGGCTCTTAGAATATATCTGTTTTGATAGATCCTTATATTTTGATAGAGTCGAGTTTGAATTTCAAATATAAATTTTTTTGTTTGAAAATACTTGTTCTTAAATAAATCTTATATTTAATATAAATATTAAACATCTAATAAAATATTAAAATCGTACAAAAATATAATACAAATCAAATTTTAATACAGATACAAAACACCAAACGAAACCAAAAAATTGAAAGTGATATCCCGAGAGAAGCGCAGCTTACGAAGCTTAAAGGGAGGGATTGGTAAATGCATTTATTTCGGGTTGTCCCTCTGACTCTGATACTGATGCCCCCTACCCCCAACTCCACCCCACCCCACCCCCCAAAAATATTTATATTTAATATTTATATTAAAAAAAAATTTAAAAAAATTATGTTAGTGATTATAATTTAAAATGAAAATATATAATCTCATAGAATAAAGTCTAAAAAATATATGCAAATAGACTATTTTCATCAGATCATCGACTCATTTTCTATATCAGTATCGCATGAAAATAACTATATATATTTTATGTATTATTTTTCAGTAATTAACTACTTATTTTTAATAGATCATCAATTCATTTTCTATATCAATATTTTTTCATGTAAATAACTATGTTTTATATTATTTTTGAGCAATATTAACTACTCGTTTTTCTATATCATTATAAAAAAATATTCAATATTTTTTTCATAGAGAGTTATCTATATAGATAAACTATTTTCAATAGACTGTCTACTCGTTTTTATATCAATATTTTTCCGTGTAAATAACTATATATGGTCTATATTATTTTTCAACAATATTAACTACTCATTTTCTATATTAATACAACAATATATTTAGTATTATATGCGAATAGACTATTTTCAATAAATCGTCGATTCATTTCTGTACAAATTTTTTCTCATGTAAATAACTATGGTTTATATTATTTTCAATAATATTAACTACTCATTTTCTATATCAACACAACATATTCAATATTGTTTCACAAAAAGTGGTCTAAAAAATATTAGATATATGCAAATTGACTATTTTCAATAGCTCGTCGACTCATTTTCTATACCGATATCTTCCCATGTAAATAACTATAGTCCATATTATTTTTCAACAATATTAACTACTCATTTTCTATATCAACACAACAACATATTCAATATTGTTTCACAAAGAGCGATCTAAAAAATATCAAATATATACAGATAGATTATTTTCAATAGATCGTCGACTCATTTTCTATACCGATATCTTCCCATGTAAATAACTATAGTCCATATTCTTTTCAACAATATTAACTACTCATTTTCTATATCAACACAACAACATATTCAGTATTGTTTCACAAAGAGCAATTTAAAAAATATCAAATATATACAGATAGATTATTTTCAATAGATCGTCACCTCATTTTCTATATCAACACAACAACATATTCAGTATTGTTTCACAAAGAGCGATCTAAAAAATATCACATATATACAGATAGCTTATTTTCAATAGATCGTCGACTCATTTTCTATACCGACATCTTCCCATGTAAATAACTATAGTCCATATTATTTTTCAACAATATTAACTACTCATTTTCTGTATCAACACAACAACATATTCAGTATTGTTTCACAAAGAGCAATCAAAAAAATATGATAGATTATTTTCAATAGATCGTCGACTCATTTTCTATACCAATATCTTCCCATGTATATAACTATAGTCCATATTATTTTTCAACAATATTAACTACACATTTTCTATATCAACGCAACAACATATTCAGTATTGTTTCACAAAGAGCGATCTAAACAATATCAAATATATACAGATAGATTATTTTCAACAGATCGTCACCTCATTTTCTATACCGATATATATCTTCCCATGTAAATAACTATAGTCCATATTATTTTTCAACAATATTAACTACTCATTTTCTTTATCAACACAAAAACATATTCAGTATTATTTCACAAAGAGCGATCTAAAAAATATCAAATAAATACAGATAAATTATTTTCAATAGATCGTCACCTCATTTTCTATACCAAGATATATCTTCTCATGTAAATAACTATAGTCCATATTATTTTTCAACAATATTAACTACACATTTTTTCTACCTACCCCTCCCCCCACCCCCACCCCCATAATTCTGCAATTGCATTTAGTGGACAATGCCAACACAAACAAGTGTTGTTCTCAATTGTTATAGTCAGAATTGACTAATCCTATTTGCTGTATTTTCTCTTCTGATGTGCAGAAACAAAACAATGAATAATTCTTTCAGACAAGAAGTCTATAAATATTGACTATTCCATTCCCCCCCTCATAGCTTTAATTATTCCTCTTCTAGTTTCTTTCTTGGAGTTTGGGATATTCAATTAATTTAAATAATAATATAATTTTTTTTAATATTATTATTAGATTATTTTTATCTTTTATAGTATGGTTTGAGGTGCATTTTCTTTCTACTAGTAAAGTTGTCAATTTTTTTTTAAATTCTTTTATGTTTATATAATATATTAGGGTTATATTAACGTTAACGAGCAAGAAAATGAATATACTATGTTTTCATAGATATCACATTTTCAAGATTTCAAATTCATATTTTAAGAAAATTTCTAAGTAGATGTCATTTGAATAAATTTGATGAAATAAAGTATTATTTATATTGATGTATATTGTTTGGATTTTTTAAAATTAGTGGCAGGTGAGTACGTGTCAGATATTTCAAATTAAATATTTTTGAGAAATTTGATATGAATTTGACATTAATTTTGAAAATTTCGAACAACATAAATACTGATAATTCTTTCCATTCCAAAATAAATGTTATCCTAGCAAAAATCACATCCATTAAAAAACCAATAAATACAATATACTAAACTATCCTAATTTAATTAATGTCTTGTGAAAATTGAACACTACTAAGAAGATGGGGTATAAAGATATAGTTAAAGAAAATATATTTATTTTTATCTTGGCGGAGCCAGGATTTTAATTAAAGGATTTAAAATTTGAAAAATTAAGCACACGAACTGATCGAAGGAGGTGCAACATCTACTATATATACATTAAAAATAATCTTAATCTATATAAATAATATAATTTTTCGTCGATTAATAACCCCTAGGACTAAAGGTGGCTCTGCCTCTGCATGCGTCCTATATAGCATAATACATGCAGGATACCATGTCGAATGTTGTATAAGACGCGAATTGCCTCGTAAAATGACAAGTAAAATGTGTGTGTCTGCTTACTCAACTCTATTAAATCTAAAATTGAAGAACACATTTATCTATTATATTTATTTTTTTGACTAAGATTACATTTATTTTTTTAAAAATGAAGTAAACCTAATATGTGCACAGTTTTCTAAATATATGTGGAGAAAAAAAAATCAGTCTCCCAAAAGGTGCTTTTAATTTGTTTCTCTGTTTGTGTGTGTGTGTGTGAGAAAACAATGTATCATCAATCAGTATTTTCAGAAGGAACATCTCTTACACATTAGTATTTACTTCTTTTATTCTCTCTCTTCCTTTAATTATCACTTTACTCTACATGCCTTTTGCACCTCCCTTATAATTTTCGAGCCAGAAATTTAACGGAGGGATATTTTTGAATCAAAATATAATGAAGGAATATTTTTTAATCAAAACGTAATGAACGAATATTTCTGCTTCATTTCAAACAGTTCAAGGGTATTTTTGACTTTTTTTCTATTTGGAAGATGCAACTGTACTCTAGATTCAAGTCACTTAAGGGGCAGAGCTACATTCATTCAAGGGTGGTCAGATGAACACTCTTCGTCGGAAAACTTTTTTGAATATATAGGTTAAATATAGATATTTTGATATATATCAATTGTTGAACACCCTTGATACCAAAGTTGTCCACCCATATTGTAAAAGTATGAACACCACCTTTGACGAAAATGTTGGCTCCGCTACTGAGTCACTTCCCTTTTTGAACAAGGTTTATATAATTATAGTGTATATATTTGAAAATTTTCATCTATTTTTACTTATTCAGTATTAGTTTAACATATTTTTTGTGAAGCAATAAATAAAATGACGATTTTATCGTATCATTGTTTAAAAATAATGAATTCAGTGTTTTGAGAATGGATTAAAATATGACTATAATTAATAATGAGATGTAATATTTAAATACGTTCTTTTACTTGACGTCAACTCATATTGATGCCTCCAACATTGGGTGTATATAGTAGATACTTAAACTTGTATAAAGTTGACAAATAGACATATGTAGTCTTCGTGATGTAATACACATAGGATGCAAATTGAAATGTAGGACGTCAAGTAGGATGTATGTGTCTATTTGTTCAACTATATACAAGTTTAAGGACCAATTTATGCACACCAAAGTTTGAGGGCTTACATACTGGATGCGGCTATGTTAAAAAAACTCGTTTATGTATTATACCTAATAATAAAGGTAAATTAAGAATTAAATGATAAATTATCTCTTGATTTTTTAAACTGAACAAGTAAAAGTGGATGAAGGAGTAGAACAAAATAAATTTACCTTATCAATGTATTTAATAGTGTGCATAGCGCAATGAATTGAAAAAAGACTCAAATATGCCATCAAATTTTTAGAAAAAACTCAGTTATGCCATCTATTAAAAGTTGAACTTATCTATGACATTTTTCGTTTGAGAAAAAGCTTATCCATGACATTATTTAGTAACTGAAAATAATTTTAATTTTGCAAAATCATTTTTTACCGTGGTCAATTATAATTCGATCACGTCATTAATTAAATTATCATTCTAAACGAGAAAAAGTTCAAATATGCTATTGAACTTTGAGAAAAAGTCCATCTATACTATCCGTTAAAAGTTTGATTCATGATATGGTGATATTGTAAGACAATTCTTACACTACTACATCACCAAAAAATAAAAATCAATTACAAATAATTTATCCATGATAAATGTGTGAGACTAGTTAATTAATTACATAAAAAATAAGGCAAATAATTTACTAAAAGAAGTTAAAATTATATATAAATATTATTGATCATATTTTAGTTGTATAGATAGTGTATATATAGTTATTTAAAAAAATAATAATATGATATACAAAACATTTTCTATTCACGCATGATTCAAAGAAGAGTCGCTGAAGAAAGGATGTGACATAAAACGTTTACCCTAACTGATTTTACGATTTGAACTCGTAATTTATAGATCTTACTAAGATAATTTTACCATTATAATACTATACATGTACTCTTTTTTTTTTGACTTTTTGCTTTGATTTTATCACTTTTTGGTCAACACTATTAACCCCTTTTAACTATTTGATATTTCCATTCTTCTACTTCTATTCCTTTTTATTATTTATTCCTTTTTTAGCTAACAATTTTTTTCCTCCAACTTTTTCAGAAACTATTTTAGTTGAAACTCTACAGTATATATACCGTGGACATTTGGTTATATTTATTGCAAAATTTTAAAATTTTAAAAAAAAAATTTAAAGTAAAAAATGATATTTCAAAATTGCATTGTGTTTGGTCATATAATTTTTTGACTTTTTGTAAGTAATAACAAGTAAAAAAAAACCATTTTGTCAATTTTCAAATAATTGAAAAAGTTGAATTCTAGAATTTTATGGTCAGACATATTTTTCGAAAAATTCAACTCCAGAAAAAAGTAAAAAAAAATTCATGATC
>JBCEWC010016058.1:0-13345 GCA_038996855.1 Solanum aculeatissimum | reverse complement strand
CATGATCATTCCATGTCAATGCAAGGGAGTAGCTCATCTACATGGGCTTGCAAGCAAGCATCATTACATGCCATTATTGTTGAAGAACCAATTATACTCAAAGAGCCATGGCATGGGACTATGTGATCACAAGTCATAACATTGCATGAATACATGAGTTTCAAGAGTTTCCATCATGGGTTCCATAGGAACAAATAACCATGCACATGCAATGAATAAGATACAATAACATAGGTAATGGAATCAAGACATTATTTCTCAATTTGTAAGATATTTCATCATAAATCATGTGGAAATCCATGAGTAACCATAATGCAAGTTACCCATGCTTAATTAAATCACGAAAGGGAACATGCATGTTGAGAAATAATGGTTACAATAATCATCCATGAATTCAAGTTTGAAAACAAGTTTAAATCACCTTAAAACTGCAACACTCAAGTCCCAACACTCATCTATAACAATATCGGAAGAACCCATAACTTAATTGAAAACTTGAAATCAAATTTAAAGGTTGTTCTTAGGATCTTCAAGGATGAAAGAGGATCCTTGAATCAAGTCCCACATACCTAAATTCCACCAACAATTAGCAAGGTCAAACCTAGTAAAGGTATTCTTCCCCAAATTCTCCAAGCTTTCTTCTATGGAGGCCAAGAGAGTTTTAGAATTTCTATATAGAGTGTAGGAGAGTTTGAATGGGTGAATGAGGGTTTGAGGAATGTTTTAGGTGTTTAGGAGGCCTTAGGGTACTAAAAATGGGCTTAAGAAAATGTTAAATCACAAAAATACCATTAATAAAATGCAACTTTCTGAGACTAAGCAGAGTCACACGGTGCTATAGTGCCCATGAAAGGTCACACTGGCCGTGAACCCCTCCCGTCAAACCTCACTAAACAAAATGTTTCAGCGCGAACTCTCAGAAGACTTTCTGGAACACTTGACGGACACTTTTGACGGACCATTTTGAGGTTAACTGGCTATATACCTGTCCCATGAGCCTAGAATTAACCACCTAAAATCTTCCGTGGCTTAGGCTAGCTACTGTCCCACTTGATAGGACAGTACACGAGTCGTAAGCATGCACACAGACCATTTATGGTCCGTGGCTCAAAACGTGTCTCATGGGGTGGTTCCTGGCCACCCCTAATCAACCTTGACAAGTTTTACGGACCGTGTTCCTATTCTTAGCCACTTTTCTGAGCCTATCTCCATTGTCTTCCGAATTTCAGACAGTCCCATTGTTTGGGCTATAACTTCCTCATTTGAACTCCGAATCGATTGAAACTAGTTGCATTGCAAAGCTAACTCAAAGAGATTTAATTTGATATCTAGCTGACCCCATGGTTCAACCACATCAAAAGTTGTGATTGTTTTAAGTACACTGCCAAAACTGTCTCTCTAGGCCACCAACTAGCCCATTTTGCTTTTGGCCACTTAAACTCAACCCGTGGCTACCAAAACATAACCATGACTAGTAGTACATCATCTAAGGCCAACCATATGGATATTTTAAAAAATTTTGGGTTGTTACAGAAGAACCACCTATACTGGAAGTACCCAAGCCTTGATGGCCACCATCTGAAGCCTGTAGTGATGCCTGGTATGGTTGACTAGTTTGACCCAGCTGACCTCTTCTCAGAGTCTTGTTCCTTGGTACACATATATTCTAATAATATTGCTCAGAGTGAGGTAGCGCGGCCTTGTTAACAAAATCAAATAAAATTTGATAACCTCCTTTCAGAAACTTCTTTGGAACACCAGAGGTGTTCAGGTTAGGAATCTTCCCATAGATATCCATAAAGCTTTTGGAATAGGTCTTCCCAACTTCTGACTAGAGGTTTTCAGGTTAGGAATCTTCCCATAGATCTCCATAAAGCTTTTGGAATAGGTCTTCCCAACTTCTGACTTGATCCCTTTCTTTGTCACCTTAAGAACTTCACTTAGAACTTCCTCATTAAGATACAATTTTCTTTCACCAACTTTTGTGTTCAAACTACCATCACTATCAATAACAACATTGTAATAAAAATCCCTCACTTGGGATTCATACAGGTATGGAACAAATCCAACAAAAAGGTATGTCCATGACTGCATCTCAACAACATCTGCAAGGTCATACATCCCTAGGTTAGGTAGCACCTCAGAATAAAAAACTCTACCACTGAGAACTTTTTGGGTTCTCGAATCATCAACTCTTTTTTCTCTTGTTAACTCCCTTTCAACTATTTCTTTTCAAACTATCCCTTGAAAAACTCAGGGATTGGTTCTTGAACCACATCTCTCCTTGCTTTCTTTGCTTACTTATCAAGTGTCACTTTTCTTCTACTTTTCTCTTCAATAGATTTTTCAAACAAATCAACCAAATATGTCATAAGTACTTGGTCCTTCATAATTGTTTTTCTCAAACTTCTTCCAGTAGAGGTACAAACTTTGTTCTCCTTCATGGACTCACTCATTAATTTGTTTGCTAACCCTCTAGTGTGATAATGACATCTTCTTAGTTCAATCTCACAAACTTTTCATTCCCTTTGCTTGATATAGGCACCATCCTTCTTTTAATTTTTCGTGAGAGTGGAATATTATCCTTATCATCCTCATTCTCAAAACTAGCATCTGTTATTAGAAGGGTCTCCTTAGGTGTAACTATTTTTATAACCTGACTAACTTCTAAATTTTCAACCATTTAACCTTTTTTCATCAGCCAAAAGAGCATGTAGTCAGTTCTTTATCTTAGATAAATTTATCGTTAATATTTCTTCACATGTTTCAAGTATGGTTGACTCACCCCTTTTGTACTCAGGTAAATCACCTTGTATAGTCAAGTTAAAAGAGAAATTGGAGAAAGAACCAAGTTGAGGTTGTGAGTCAGTAGTATACCATCCTAAAAGGAGCACAGTTTGAATAGAGTCAAGGGGAACTGGATATTCAGAGAAAGTTAAGATCAAGGATATTAGGGGTTTTAGAAGGTTTCTTGAGCTAGGGGTTTTTGGGAGAAGAAATAGGTTCTTTTTTGCTTGTTTCAACAGTGGAGTTTTGGGAAGAAAGAAGAAGATGATCACTAATAGGACCTATAGATAGAACAATTTCATTCGATGCAAGGAGAATATCTTGGTTAGAGTTCAAAGATTGAGATATTTTTCTTATTCTTTTTAAAAAAAAATTAGGAACAAATTATTGGGAAGTTTAAGAGAGAAGGACTTTTTTGAAGAATTTCAAAGACGGAACAACAATATATAAGGTCTTATGGGGTTCTTTAGCTTAGTAAAGGGAGAAGAATAAGTACATCAAAGGGTTTTTAGGTTAATTGGAAAGTGCAAGGATGGACCAGCTTTTAAAGATTGATGGGATATCTACCAACTGAAACAAAGTTGGCACTGAACAATAATTATGGTTCTCAATTGCGAATCAAATATAATGAACATAGTGGTAACCTTTAAGAGAGGACCAAGTCCCTCTAAAGTTGCAAATGTTATGCTCAAAACTATCTTCCAACTATTGTCTATCTTGATTAATTCCCTTATGAATGTATATTGTTAAGACCCGAGCATAAGACCTAGGAGTGACATAGAAAATGGAAAATCGAGAGTACTTAAACGAGCCTCATAGAATATGTACACATATCATCAATTTAGAAGTGCATAATATGAACCATAATCAATTAGTGAAACTAAGGAATAGGGGTAGATAACTCAATCTATAGGGTATGGGAATGAGACTCATTAGCATAAAATTCAACACATAAGTCTAAGGGATTGGAATGTAAGACTCAAGCTTTGGGAATGTCATAGGGTAAGGGATTTTCATGAATTCACATAGCACATAAGAACTAACGGGTGAGTAAGTATGATTCACACTATGGGGATAGATGGGACTTAGGACTTTGCATATTTCACACCTCACCATAATCATATCATCATAACATAATACGCAACATATCATCCCAAGAATAAACATAGCATATTCATACAAAGAAGTTCATGATGTCAACTAATGCCTCTAATACATGGAATAGGACGAGGGCCAAAATATATCCCGGGCTCACCCTCAAAGTAAAAAAATAAGCATCATAAGATAAAAGGTAGACAAAAGTTGGACTATCCTTGTGTAACGACCCAAATATTTTCAAACTTCATAATAGTTGGTAAAGGTTAGTGTTGAACTCGTTATGGTTGAATTTTGGTAGTCATAGGTTGTATTTAAGTGGCTGGATTCAAAGGAATTGTTTTGGTGGAAGGTTGTCAGGCTGGTTAGGCAGTATGGACTTTGAAGAACTATATCTCTTGGTATGAGATGAACTGTGTGGTCTATGATATATCAAATTGAAGCTCATTGCGTTATCTTCACAACGCAACTAGTTTCATTTGATTCAGAGTTTGGATGAGGAAGTTACAGTCTTTGCAGTGAGACTGCCCATACTTAGAAGTATGCTGGAAAAAGGATTCAGAATGGAGTCCAAGTGAGTGACCACGGACCGTTTGGTGGTTCACGGTCCGTGGTGTGTCCCTTGGGTTGTTCCAGTGAGCTTCCTTGGAGTTTGGAACATGTCCCGGACCAAGTGGAACTCCACGGACCACTTCACGGTCCGTGTAAGCCTTCACGACCCGTGATGGGCTTCTGTGAAGTATTCCAATAAGCTTGTCAAGGCTCGGAGCTGAACACCAGACCAAGTGATGCTCCATGGACCAGTACACGGTCCGTTTGCAGCTAAACAGTCTATGAGACCCCCCGTGAGTTGATCTAGAATGTCCCCTGAGATTTCAAGCCAAAGCTGAGACCAAGTGTGGTCTCGGGGACAGGTTCATGGTCCGTGAACCTGTACACGATCCCTGGGTGGCCTTCTGTGAGACCCTGTTTTGTGATCCTATCCATTTCATTAATGGTTAATTCGCTATTAGGTTTAATCCCATGCCCCTTTTATCCTATCTAAAGTCTCCTACAACCCCAAAAACAAACCCTTATCCCCTTTAATTCATCCTAACACTCTTTAAACCTCACCAAAATTCTCTCAATCCTCTTGACCTCCATTGATGAATGCTTGATGAAATTTGGGGAAATCATCCTTCTTGAAAAATCATCCAATTCTCTTGGATAATCTCAAGGTATGTGGGATTGATTCATGGATTCCCTTTCATCAATGAAGACTCAAGAATCCTTTTCTTAAATTATGAATTTAAGCTTTCTTTAATTATGGGTTCTTTAAATTTTGGTATATTCAACTTATTTGAGTTGTTGGTTGTAGAAATTAGGTGATTTAAAGTAGATTTAAGTTTGGATTCTATAAAATTACATTTGAATTGATGAAGGTCAAATTATGCATGTTCCCCTACTCTTGAATTATGCATGGGTAGTGTTTAAATGATGATTAAAATGTTGATTTAACTTGAATCCCTTATGGAATACTCTTGATTTGAATTTAAAGTATGAATTCTAGTACCCATTCTATTCTTAATGTCACTCATGGCATTTGCATGCATGAACATGGATTTTTGAAGCTTTTGATGTGGGTTAAGTCCCAAATATGTTTATGACTATGATTTTGAACAAGTATGGATTATGAAAAGAATGTGATCACATAAAGTCTATGATATGGTTCTTTGAGCAACTATGGATGTTTACACCATCATGTTTGACAAGTATGGAGCTACTCTTATGCATGAAAGTATGATAATGAAATGTATTTAACACTTGTTAAGTATGCATGAAAGTAATGAAAGTGAATTTGGATTTTAAGCCCAATTATGCATGGTTTGATGTTCCGGTGTCATGTTTCAATTTAAAAGCATGTACATGTATACGTATTCTTGTGGGATGTGAACTTAGCACTGAGGGATTTTAGTTGGGGTGGGCTATCTCCACAGGGTCCATATTCCTTTCCGTCAAACTATGTGCCAACATAGGTTGCTACCGAAATGGGTGTTGCTGCCGTAAGGTATGCCTTGATATGATATGATATGCTATGTTATGGAAATCTTTCTGAAATTATCGGGTCATAAGGAAGGTGGACATTACACTGAAATGACGGGGTCGTAAGGTGTGGTGTAGATTACCTTTGTCAAGTAACCTTCTCTGATTCAATGGGAGGTCACATTGAGCGAATTCATGTTGTAGTTGACATGAATTTGAGATGTCATTTATGGTTACTTCCCCTCTATACTATAAGAATTATGGCACTTCATGCAACACGGTTATCATAACATATTGATATACTATTCTTCCTTATATGCTCTTTCTATGTATGTGCCCTTGTCATCTAGGTTGTTTTTAGGTTCACGTGCATATGCATTTTCATGCCCGTATACTTAGTGCCTTATTGTGCTAACCCATAGTCTTTTTCTAAATGTTCTAACCATGTAGGGATCGGTGACGACCTCTATCTTCCATTCGACGATGAGTGATTATCCCTGAAGCTACTTGCTTGTAGTGAGCCCTTTTGTTCAAGGGCAATAACCACTTTCTGTCTTCCTTGTATTGTTTTATTTTCATTACTTTACGACTTGAGGGTAAGCCCAGATTATGTCGAGGCTCTGTTCTATCTTATATAGAGGCTATGTTGGACATGTTAAACTCTTGCACGTTGTATTATGTTTTGTTGTGATATTATGGCTATTGAGATTTGATTATGGGAATGATGTTCCGGTTATGCTTATGATTATGTATTGGACTTGTAAATGTTTGGAATGTGCTTATATGGAAAGTCCCTTAACCCGGTATGCCCCTATAGCTTGAGTCCTACTTATCCACTCTTTAGAAATACTTGTTATGTGATCCATGTTCATCCCACTCCTGGCAACATGTCCATAGCTTGAGTCCAAAGCCCCATTCTCTCTAGAAATATGTACTATGTGTCTACTTTTTTGCGCTTCCGAATTGATGGTGTGAGTAATGATGCTATGATGGCTCGATCGAGGACCTTTAGATTCTCCTTTGCCATTTCACATCTAGGCCCCACTTCCGGGTCACTACACCTTGAATGATAGGACTCACCACAAGCAACTCTTTCTCAAACAAGTTAGCCATCAAGAGGTGGGAGAAAATAGTCTCTGGTTCCTACATGGTTAAACCATGCAGGCAAAAAATATGCATTAGTACATTTGAATGTACTAAGTATGCGGTCATGCAAATGCTTATGAACATGTAACCCTACAAATCAATGTTAGATTACAAGGGAACATATATATATAAAGTAGTTTATAGGAAAGAATATATTATCTATATGCCATGAAAATCCATGATGCATGAATGCCATAATACTTAAACATACGGGGATGTGACCTCAATCAAAATCAAGAACCATACAATCCATATATGAATTCTCATGGTGTAACCTCCACACGGAGTTGAGAGTTGACTACTTGCCAAAGGTATTCTACACAACACCTTACGACCCAATCTTTTCAGTGTGATTACAACCTTCCTTACAAACGGACTTTTCAAAAGGAATTTCATAACATAATCATCTCATAATGGGGCATAAACATGAACATATGCTGGCACGTAGTTATGAGAAAAAAGACTTTACTTAAGGACACCTTAGGTTGAACCCTTACCTCCAATATTATTCGGTGCTAAGTCAACATAGTACGAGAATACATATACATATACATGCTTGAAAAATAGGCATAAGTGTTTCAAATCATTTCATGCAGACATAGGCTTAAAAGCCAAACATACTTTATAATCATGCATACTTAGGCTAAAATGTCAAATCATACTTAAATTCAGGGATACATGCATAGGAGTAGCTCTTTCATACTTGTACATGATGGTGTAAACACCCATAAATTCTTAAAAGCCAAATCATAGACATTATGTGATCACATATCATGTCATAATCATACTTGCTTGAAATCATAGACATAATCATAAATTGGGTCTCAGTCCACATCATAAATCTCATGAAATTTAATGTCCATGCATGAATATGGCATAAATGATAAGGGAAAATCATGAGTATTAGGAATTTATAATAAATCATCATAATAAAATGAAATCATAATAAATTCGTAAAGAAATTAACAATTGAAACATAATTTGATTAACCTATGCATAGGTTCATAAAGTAAAGGGACATGCACATTTAATCGTCATAAAATCAATGTAAATCATAATAATAAAGTTCAAATCATCATAAAATCAATAAATAATTTTAGCCCATAGCTCAATTTCAACAAATTAAAACTAATTTAAGAGACCCTTTTGCAAATCATACTTTAAAATCATAAAATTGAAGAAATAGGTTTTTTCGCCTTCATGATTGGAATGGAATAATGAATTAATACCACATACCTTGACAAATCTATAAGGATTAAGAAGAAATTGATTTTAGAAGAAAGCCTCTCTTGAATTCCAAATTGAATCTTCAATGTCACACTTGAAAGGAGCTTTATGAGACTATAAAGTGTAGAATCTAAGTATAATGAAGGATATTCAAATAATATGAAGGAGTATAGGTCTTTCCAGGGGTTTAGAATAGCTACCAAAGTCCTGAAAGACCTTTAAAATAAACCAAAGTTACAAAAAAACAATTAATGAAGCAGTCAAAAAATATATCCAGGGGTCTCATGAAAGGGCACCATGGCCCATACAACCCTCAATGTACCATACAAGCATCCATGGAGATGCCTCATCATCGATACGGTACTTCAATACTTAGAAAATTCACCAACCTCACTCTTATGGAATCCATATCATCCTCACAAAGGTACACGGTTCGTGAAAAGCGCCAATACAAAGATCCAAGTTCAGAGATGGTGATTTGATACTTAGAATTATTCAGGACTAATGCCTTCACGGGACCCCACCACAATCTATGTGGGTTCTACAACCCGTATAAGGGTCCTTTGTAAGTGCCTTATCCACACAATGGTTTTCAAGCCAAAGGCACCCGCCACAAGCCACTTTCATAGCCAGTGGTGATTACCACGGTCTGTGAAGGGCCACTTGGTCATGAACTCCACCATAAGCCAAGCCATGCCACACACAAAGCAAAGGACCACCTCTAGGCAGCCTTCATGGCTCGTAGACCTCTCCAGATCACGTGAAGGTCACCATGTAATGTCACCTTAGTATAAAACTTTTGGAAACTCAATTTTAACCATTGCTAAGACCTCTAAAGGTCAAGGTCCTTACATCATTCCCCCTTGGGAATATTCATCCTCGAATGAGCTAGAACATGGCTTGAAAGGCTTGACTTGAACATCAAAATATTTAATCATGAAGACACAATGTGTAACTCATTACTTGAAAATCATAAAGTTACTAGAACTCGTGTCAAAACATGCCTTTTAGATCATTTTCATGCACATGTATGCATGTTATGTCATGAAATGCAAGAGGGAAAGAATTAAGACCCTTTTTGAATATAAAGAACCTAATACCTTAGGATTCAGTATATGGAAATAAATAGGGGTATCACCTCATCATGTCTGATTCCACTTCCCATTAGCACTCTCTATATGTTGATTCCTCCAAAACACTTAAACCGAATACACATCCTTGTTGCGAAGCAATTTCACTTGTCTATCAAATATTTCAATCGACACCTCTTCATAAGTCAAGTTCTCTTCAACCTCAACACCTTCAAAAGGTAAAATAGAGCTAAGATCACCAATAAACATCCTTAACATTGAAACCTGAAAAACCAGGTAAATAGAACTCATTTCCAAAGGAAAATCCAATCTATAGGTCACATTGCCAATCCACTCAACTATCACATAAGGGACTACATACCGGGAACTCAACTTTCCCTTTTTATCAAAATGCATCACACCCTTCATAGGAGAAACTTCACATACACCCAATCACCGACATGAAACTCAGGATTCCTTTTTCTAACATCCAATTATGACTTTTGACAACTTTGAGCTATCTTTAACCTTTCCCTAATCAACTTCACTTTTTCCATGGGCTCAACCAAAAAATGTGAGCATATCAATGACATCTCACCCAACTCAAACTATCCCACTGGGGATCTAC
This sequence comes from Solanum aculeatissimum, assembly GCA_038996855.1. Lineage (NCBI taxonomy): Eukaryota > Viridiplantae > Streptophyta > Magnoliopsida > Solanales > Solanaceae > Solanum > Solanum aculeatissimum. The sequence goes on along the minus strand of JBCEWC010016058.1, from coordinate 3,370 downwards.
ACCTTCTTCCATACAAGGCCTCAAATGACGTCATACCAATGCTAGCATGAAAACTATTATTGTAGGCAAACATGATAAGTGGTGGATGATCATCCCAATTTCCTTTGAATTCCAACACACAATCCCTCAACATGTCCTCCAAAGTTTAAATTTTCCTTTCGGCGTGTCTGTTGGTTTTGAGAATAGAAAGCATAACTTAACTTCACCTTAATGCTAAGGCCTTTTTGAAACGATCTCAAAAAGTGAGAAGTAAATTGGGTATGAAGATATGATATAATAGACATAGGAACACCATGAAATCTAACAAACTCTCAGATAAACAACTTTTCATAGTCTTTGGCATTGAAAGTTGTCTTAACCTGTAGGAAGTGAGCCAATTTGGTCATCTGATCAATAATAACCAATATAGAATCAAATTGCTTCTGGGTGCATGGCAAACCAATCACAAAATCCATATTCATATCCTCCCACTTCCAAGTAGGAATCTCAATGTCTTGGGCAAAACCACTAGGCCTTTGTTGTTCGACCTTTACCTGTTGACAATTAGGACACTCGGATACAAACTTGGCTCTGTTTGTCTTCATACCATGCCACCAATACACTTCCTTCGAATCTTGATACATCTTAGTGGATCCGAATGAATAGAATAATAAGAGTTGTGGGCTTCACTCACGATCACCTCTCCAAGACCATCAATATCTAAAACGCACAACTAATCTTGATACCGAAGCACAACATCTACCCTCTTAGGAGATAACCTCTATCTTATTTTTGGCAACCAACTTCTTCAACTCAACAAAAAACGGATCCAAGTCTTGCTTTTCCTTAACATCAACAACAATATAAGACTTAACCCCATTCTGGACATGAATGCCACCATCATAAGAGTCAGCTAGTCTAACACCCAATCTAGCAAAGCGATGAACCTCTTTTACCAACTCTTTCTTTCCCTCATCAACATGGGTCACGCTACCTATAGATAGCCTATTAAGAGCATCAACTACAATCTTTGCCTTGCCATGATATGATATAGAACACTATGTCGTAATCCTTAAGAAGTTCCAACCATTTGTTTTGCCTCAAATTAAGTTCTCTTTGGGTGAACACATATTTTAAATTCTTATGGTTGGTGAAAACATCAATATGAACCTTATATAAGCAATGTTTCCAAATCTTCAAAGCAAATACCACAACAGATAACTCGAGATCGTGAGTCAGGTAATTTTGTTCATGGAACTTCTATTGCCTCGATGCATCAGCTATCACCTTACCATGTTGAATGAGTACACGACCCAACCCAATCCTAGAAGAATCACAATACACCACAACCCCATCTAAGATATCTGGTAAAGTCGGTGTAAGCCAATCCTTCAAAGTCTAAAATCCTTCAAAGTCTGAAAACTCTTGTCACACTCACCCAACCATATAAATTTGGCCTTCTTTTGAGTTAACTTGGTCAATAGAAATGCGATGGACGAGAAACCTTAAATAAACCTCCAATAATAACCAGCAAACCAAAGAAAACTCTGAATCTCAAAAGGAGTCAATGGTCTAGGATAATTCTTCATGACCTCGGTCTTCTTTGGATCAACGTTAATGCCATCATCAGATACCTCATGTCCCAAAAGAGCCACTTCTCCCAACCAAAACTCACATTTACTAAACTTGGCAAACAATTGTTTCTCCCTCCAAGTTTGAAAAACCAACCTCAAGTGATTCATATGCTCCTACTTACTTTAAGAATAAATCAGAATATCATCAATGAAGACAACTACAAAACTATCAAGGAATGACTTGAACACCCAATTCATAAGATCAATAAACATAGTTGGAGCATTAGTCACATTAAAAGGCATTATCACGAACTTAAAGTGTCCATATCTAGTCTTAAAATCCATTTTGGTAATATCACACTCCCTTACTTTCAACTGATGGTAATCAGAATGGAGATCAATCTTCGAGAAATAAGTAGCTCTTTGAAGTTGATCAAACAAGTAATCGATCCTTAGCAACAACTATTTATTCTTGATGGTCAATATATACTATTATCGATAGTCAATACACATCTGAAGCTCCCCATCCTTCTTTCATACAAATAACACAGAAGCACCCCATGGTGATATACTTGGCATAATAAAGCCGTTCTACAATAGATCCTTCAACTCCTTCAATTCAGCCAGTTCCATATGATAAGAAGGTATGAGGATAGGTTTAGTATCAGGGATAAGATCTATAAAAAATTATACTTACCTTTTGAAAGGAATACCAGGCAAGTCATTGGGAAAAACATCCAAAAACACACTAATAACCGGTATCGGCTCAAGGGTAGGTGACTCAGACTCCATATCTCTAACCCTAAAAATATGATAGATGTACCCTTTGGAAATCATTTTACAAGCTTTGAGATAGGAAATAATTGACCTTTAAAAGTGGAGTCACTACCCTCCCATACCAAAACAGACTCATTCAGAAATTGAAACTTAACCTGTAACAACCCGAAAATTTTTGAAATCTACTTATGGTTGGAATTCTATGATGTACTACAATACATGGTTGAGTTTTTGTAGCCTCGGTTTGAGTTTAAGTAGCCGAATGCAAATTGGGCTAGAAAGTGGCCTAGAGGGATAGTTTGGATAGTAAAGTTCAAATAGTGATAAATTTGGATGTGGTATAAACCATGTGAGATACCATATATATAATTGAAGATATTTGAGTTATATTTGCAACACAAGTGGTTTCACTCAATTTGGATATCGGATGAGGGAGCTATGGACCAAACAGTGAGACTGTCTAAAATTCAGAAGCCATTGGAGATAGGCTCAGAAAAATGGCCAAGGACATTTTCACGGACCGTTAAACTTTGAGCGGTCCATCTAGTATGTCTGTGATGTCACAGTGAGCTTGGGTAGCAGGGAACCACCCCTATGCCAAGTGTAGGTGAACGGTTCCTCAAACGGACTGTTTGAGTTTTGACGGGCCGTTTGCTGCCTCGTTGAGTGAGGCAGTGGGTAGGCCATGGCTTGGCTGAGATTTTTGAGTTTAAGGGAGGTCAGATGGTGCAGTTCACGGGCCGTATCACCTTAGACGGTTCATTTGGTTGTTCGTGAAGTTCAACAGAAAGTCCTCCGAGAGTTCGTGGAAATATTTGGCTAATTGCATCCAAACGGTCAGTTGAACGGACCGTGTGACCATTTTATGGCACTGTAGCAGCCTTTTGGCTATTGTGTTCAGTGAAAAGTTCTGGTTTATTAATGGTATTTTTGTGATTTAACCTTATCCTAAGCCTCCTTTTGGTCCCTTAAGGTATCCTAAACCCCTAAATCATCCCCCAAACCCTATTTCATCCATTCAAACTCTCCTACACTCTCTT
>JBCEWC010016057.1:0-13346 GCA_038996855.1 Solanum aculeatissimum | reverse complement strand
ATAATTAAAGGAAGCTTAAATTCATAAATTAAAGAGAAGGGTTCTTGGGTCTTCATGGATGAAAGTAAATCCATGAAAACCCACATACCTTGAGTTTAATCAAGAGAATTGAATGAAATTTCAAGAAAAGTGATTTTCCCCAAATTCCTTTAAACTTTCAACAATGGAGGTCAAGAGGATTAAGAGAATTTTGGAATGAATTGAAGAGTGATGGAATGAATTAGAGGGGCTTAGGGTTTGATTTAGGGGAGTTAGGAGACCTTAGAAAGCCTTAAAGGGGCATAGAACCTAATTAAATTATGAATTAACCTTTAATGAAATGGACTAAATCACTGAAACAGTGCTTCACAAAAGGCCTACAGTGTTCGTGAACCTATCCGTATGGATTCACTTGGCCTCGACTTTGGCTTGAACTCTTGGGGGACTTTTTGGATCACATCATGAGGGGCCGCACGTATCGTGTAGCTGCACATGGACCGTGTACTGTTCCGTGGAGCATCACTTGGTCTGGTGTCTAGCCCCGAACTTTGGCCAATTCTCTAGATCACTTCATAGGACCCCCTTACGGACTGTGAGGCCTTACACGAACCGTGATGTGGTCCGTGAGACTTTACTTGGTTCCGGCCTTCACTCATCACTCAGTCCCACTCACTGGATCAACCCACAGATCCCCTCATGGGCCGTGAGCCTTCACACGGCTCGTGGACCCTTCCCTGTGGGTCTGCCTTAGACTTAGGCTACTTTCCTTTTTCCAGAATCTTTCTATACACGGGCAGTCCCACTGTTATGGACATAACTTTAACACCAAACTCCGAATTGAGTGAAACCAATTGTGTTGCAAAGATAACTCAAAAAGATTTGATTTAACATATAGCCTCCCACACAGTTCATCCCATACCAAAAGATATGATTTCTCAAATTCCACTGCCCAATCAGCCTCATAATCTCACCAAACAATCATTTTTGAATCCGGCCACTTAAATACAACCCATGGCTACCTAAATTCGACCATAACCAATTTATTACTAACCTTGACCAATATTACGAAGTTTGAAAATTTTCAGATCGTTACACTTTCTCCAATAGGTCTTTTCATTGGCCCTTCAACTCTTTAAGCTCAACCGAGGCCATATGGTAAGGAGGAATGGAAATAGGTTGAGTATCCGGAAGGACATCTATGCCAAAATACATCTCTTTATTAGGAGGAATATGAGGAAATTCTTTGGGAAACACATTGGAAAATTCATTAACCATCGAAACCGACTCAAGAGTAGGTGACTCAGTTTCCATTCTCTAACCCTTACAATATGATAGATTCACCCCTTAGAAATTATCTTCTAGACATTGAGATAGGAAATAAATCGGCCTTTAACAACAATGTCACTACCCTTCCATTCCAAAACGGTTCATTAAGAATCTGAAATCTAGCTTTTCTAGTCCTACAATCAACCAAGTCATATGATGCATGTAATCAATCCATCCCAAGAATAATATTGAAGTCAAACATTTCAAGTTCTACATGGTCACTAAGAAATACTTTATGCAAGAATGACATAGGACAACCCCGAAACACTTTTCGGGCAATAATAGACACCCAAGGGAGTATAAACCAAATAATGCTCCCTCAAGGTTACAGGACTCAAACCAAACTTAACAACTAACAAATGAGTCATAAAAGATAATTTGCACCTAGATCAAGAAAAGCATAAGTATCAAAATCAAAGACTTTTAACATACCAGTCACCACATCCGGAGTGTCCTTAATCTCCTGGCGTGTATGCAAAGCATAAAACCTGTTGTTTCTGGGAGCATTTCCTGGAGGAACCCTTTGTTGAACCTGACCACCCGGAGCTTCTTGGCCTTGACCCTTTTTAGCAACTTTAGGACAGTCATAGACTCTGTGGCCTATGTTACCACACCAGTAGAAAGCACCTATATCCCTCCAGAATCTCCCAGGATAGTTCTTCCCACACTTATCACACCGAGGAAATATTAGCCCACCTCCAATTTGTGCCTTAGGAGAAGGCACCCTAGTATCGGCAGACCTTGCATTAGAACCTTGGACTTGTTGAAAGTGACCATTTCCACCACCACTCCTAGAGTTAGAGAACCCACTATCATACCGGGCCCTCTTAAAATCATTCGCCTTCCTCCCCTTGAGTTTCTCCCCCTCAATATATTCAGCATAATTCATAAGCCTAGAAATATTCATTTCCCGAATAAGCATGGGCATGCAACATTCCTTCACTACCAAATCAGACACCCTAGAAATAAACTTGTGCATCCTTGCACGGGGGTCATCCACTAGCATGGGAGCATACTTTGAGAGCTTAGTGAACTTAAGAGAATGGTCTCTCACAGATATGCCACCTTGCTTGAGGTTAATGAATTCAGTCATCTTGGCCTCCCTAAGTTTAATAGGAAAGAAACGGTCCAGAAAACCAAACTTGAACTCATCCCAATCAACCTTATCATCAGCAACCCTCTCAACCAACCACTGATTGTACCACACCTGGGCCACATATTGCAACAGATAAGCAGCCAGTTTAGCTTTCTGCTCAGAACTCACACCCATGGCATACAACACTTTAGTGAGCTCATTAATAAAGTCTTGGGCATCCTCATAAGCTTTTGAGCCCAAGAACATTGGAGGATTCATCCAAGTGAAGTCTCTTACCCTAAAGGCTGGAGTTTGACCATGAGTAGGATTAGCCGGTTGGCTTGATTAGTCACCTCTTGAGCCAACACAACAACAACATTTTGGAATTCAACATGAGTCACTTGCTTCGCCATAGGTTCTTGAAAGGATTGTTCCTCATAAATCAGGGTCTGTCTAAGGAGAGGGGCTCTTTGTGGAGGCATCTTCTGAAAGAGTGACAAAAACACCAATAATTCAGAAAACCTTATAAAACAGTTCATAGCACAACATAAGAAGCAATGAAGTGAGACAATTCCTAAAATATCGCGATAGCCTCTCACTCATAGGTATGGTGCGTATCACACCCATGAATAAGACTCTACTTGACGTGGCATGTTGGACTCCGAGGATCATTTATAAACCTAGTGCTCTGATACCATCTTTATTATGACCCGGGAGTAGGGCCTAGATGTGACATGGCAAATGAGAACTCGAGAGTCCTCAATCAAGACACTTAGCATCAACTTACACATCATTGGTTCAAAGCTGCATAATTTAACAAGAAGCACATAATTCTAAGGGATTACAGGACTTTGGACTCAAGTTATGGGGATGTCATTGGGAAGGGGACTTACATGAATCACATAGCACATAACAAATACATTCTAAGGGGCGGGTAAGTATGACTCAAGCTATGGGGGAAATAAGGGACTTGGGACTTTCCACATAAGCACATTCCTATTAAAACATATCATAATAACATAAGCATAGTCATAGTCAAGGCATGATATAGTCATAGCATCTCAATTAAGCATATAATACGGGCATACAATAGAATCTGATATGTCCAACAATGTCTCTACATAAGATAAGATGGAGGCCAAGACATTTCCCCAACTCACCCTTAAGTCATAATATAGAATAGACATAACAAAAACATAAGGTAGAGGAAGGTGGGTCTTGCCCTTGAAATAAAGGGCTCACCAATAACAACAATCCGAGATCACCAAGCTAACCGTCCAAAGGTGGATAGACGTCATCTCCGGTCTTTACATGGTTAGATCATGTAGATGAAGAATATTGGTTAGTATATAGAATGCACTAAGTATAGAACTTGACCAATTTGTAAATCAATGTTAGATGACAAGGGCACATATATAGAAAGAGAATATAGGAAAGAATAGTATATCAATATGCCATGAAATCCATGATGCATGCAATGCCAAAATACTTACATATAAAGGGGATGTGACCATAACCGACATCTCAAACCCATGTGAGCTACAACATGAATATACCCGATGAGACCTGCCATCGAATGAGAGTAGACTACTTGCCAAAGGTAATTTACACACCTTACGACCCGGTCATTTTTGTGTGATGGCCACCTTCCTTACGATCCAGTCATTTTAAAAGGATTTACATATCATATCATATCATATTATAATCGTACCTTATGATTCAGTTATTTCGGTAAGGGTTACCATATACATATGTTAACACATAGTTCAAGAGAATGGAGTGGGACCCTTGGGGATAGACCACTAACTACTCCAATCCCATTTGGTGCTAAGTCATCATCCCACAAAGAATACATATGTATATACATGCGTTCTAAAAGAGGACAAGTGCTTTGAAATCATAACCATGCATAATTGGGCTTAAAGGCAAAATCACTTTCTTTAATTTCATGTATACATGACTAAAAAATCAAACATATTTAATAATCATGCTTCATTGGGCTAAAGAGCAAAATACGTTTTCATGTCATACTTTCATGCATAGGAGTAGCTCCATTTAAATCAATAATATTGGTGTAAACACCCATATTTTCTCAAAGAGGCAAATCATAGACATTATGTGATCACATTATTATCATAACCCATACTTGTTCAAAATTATAGTCATAAACATATTTGGGTCATAACCCAATTCACTTCTTTCATAAAAATCAATGCTCATATATGCAAATGCCTTGAATCATGATGAGAATAGCATGGAAAATTAGAATTCATAATTCAAACTCATAATAGGAATAATCCATAGGTAATTTAAAGTTAAATCAACAATTAAAACTCAATTAACATTACCCATGCATAAACTTAAAGAGTAAGGGGACATGCACAATTGAAACTTCATAAGACCAATGGAATTCAACAAATTAGGGATTAATTCACTTTAAAATCAATAATTAAATATAGTCCATACTTCAATTTAATTAAATCCTTCACAAGTTAAAAGACCCAAATTCAAAGTAAACATAATTTCATAAAATCAATTGAAGAAATTCATTTGGTGCTTCATGGTTGAAAGGAGCCATGAATAAATTCTCACATACCTTGATTAACTATAAGCTTTAGAGAGAAGAGTAATTGAAGAATAAGACTTCCTTGAATTCCAACTCCAACCTTCAACCCACACTTGGAAGAGAGCCTTTGGAAGAGAGAGTTTGAATATAATTCTAAGTGTTGGTAGAATTTTAATTGAATGAAGGTGTATAGGCTAATTCATGAGGTTTAAGATAGCTTAGGAAGACTAAAATGTCCTTAGGAATTACAAAAAATACAATTAAACTATTAATGAAATGGGTGAGAAAAACTCCCAACATCACTCTCACAATCCACTATACGGACCGTGTGGTGGTCTCACAGACCATGTGTAACGAATCAAAAAATTTTGAACTTCATACTAGTGTATCAAGGTCTGTTTTGAACTTGTTATGGCTATGTAGTGATGATCATGAGTTCTATTTAAGTGGTCGTATTCAAGGGAACCGTGTTGGAAGAGTTTTGTATAAAACCGTGTAAGAGGACTGACTTTGAATGGCTATATCTCTTAGTATGAGATGAACTATGTAGACTATGAACTATAAAAATGAAGCTCTTTGAATTATCGTCGTAAAGCAATTGGTTTCACTCAAATCGTAGTTTGTATGTGGAAGTTATGGCCATTTAGGTGGGACTATTTATGGTCGAGAGTGTTCTAGAAAAGGAGGGTCAAAGTTAACTAAGGAAGGGCCATACGAGAGGGGCCACGAGCCATAGGAAGGCTCACGACCCATCTGGAGCATCCGTGGGTTTATCCAGATAATGGGGATATGTGCTGGACAAAGTCCTGAACCAAGTAAGGCTCCACGGACCACTTCACGATCCGTGTGATGCCTCACGGTCCTTAAAGGCCTCCGTGGAGTGGTTCAGAAACTCATGAGACCCCAAGGCCAGGACTCCGGGCCAAGTGAGGCTCCACGGACAAGTGTACGGTCCGTGTGCACCTTTACAGACCGTGAGTCCTGTCGTGAAGTGATCCATAAAGTTTTCCAAGATTTTAAGCCAGGGCATGAACCAAGTCAAGCTACACGGTCGGGTTCACGGTCCGTTAGCCACTACCTAGACTGTGTGGATGCTTCCGTCTGTGACTGTTCCAGTTATCTGCTCCTTTTCATTAATGGTTAATTGGTAATTTTAATTGTTCCTAGGGTCATTTTATCTTTTCTAAAGTCTCCTAAATACCCTAAATTGAACCCTAATCCCTTTTGATTCATTCAAGCTCTCAATTCATCTCCCAAATTCTCTCAATTTTCTCTCATACACCATTGAAGACCAAGCATGAAATTGGGGGAAATTCAAGTCTTCATCATAATCTTCTCAATCTTCTTGTTAAATTCAAGGTATATGGGTCTGATTCATGGTTTCTGTCTCAACAATGAAGACCCCAAATTCCTTTTCTCAACTTTTAATAAATTATGATTTTTCTTGAAATGGGACTTTGAATTAAGAATGATTTAGTGAAATTGAAGTATGGGTTGTTCTTATTTAATGATTTCAAGATGAATTAATCCCTTAATTGATGAATTACTTTGATTCAAGATGGTACAAGTATGCATGTCCCCTTACTACTTAATTTATGCATGGGTAATGTTAAATTGAGGTTTAATTGATGATTTGACTTTAGATTTCTTATGGGTTCTTCTTATTATGAATTCTAATTGACCGTGCTATTCTCTTTATCAATCAAGGAATTTGCATGCATGAACATGGATTTTATGAAGGTTTTGATGTGGGCTAAGTCCCAATTATGTTTATGACTATAATTTTGAGCAAGTATGGATTATGACAAGAATGTGATCACAAAATATCTATAATTTGGCTCTTTGAGCAACTACAGGTGTATACACCAAAGTGATTTTACAATAATGGAGCTACTCTTATGCATGAAGTTTGACATAAAAATATATTTAGATTTTTAGCCCAATGAAGCATGATTATGAAGGATGTTTGACTTTTTATCACATATGCATGAAAGTAAAGCAAGTGATTTCATCTTTAAGACTAATTATGCATGATTAGGATGTCAAGTGTTTCTATTTCATTTTAAAAGTATGTATACATATATATATTCTTATGGGATGATAACTTAGCACCAAAAAGGATTGGAGTAGTAAGTGGGCTATCCCCAAGGGTCCCACTCCTTTCCCTCAACTATGTGCTAACATAGGTTAAGCAACTAAAATGGGAGGCCTGTAAGGTTTTCTATGATATGATATGATATGATATGTAAATCCTTTCGAAATAACCGGATCGTAAGAAAGGTGGCCATCATACCAAAATGACCGGGTCATAAGGTATGGTGTAGATTACCTTTGGCAAGTAATCTTCTCTCATCCGATGGGAAGGCTCATCGGTAAAGTTCATGTTGTAGCTCACATGAGTTTGGATTTCAGTTATGGTCACATCCTCTATACTATTATGACATTTCATGCATAAAGGATTTCATGACATATCGACTCTATTGAACGTTATGCTATGTGATACTTGTAATGATACGACTATCTATGTTAAGTGAGGATATCTTATGTTATGCTTCCATTTCCACTTATGTTATTATGATATGATTGTCTTGGGAATATGCTTATGTGGAAAGTCCCTAACCCTGCTTGCCCCCAGAGCTTGAGTCATGCTTACCCACCCCTTAGAACATAAATACTATGTCCTATCGTATTCATGCTTATCCTATTCCCGTCAACATTCCCATATCTTGAGTCCAAAGCCCCGAAATCCCCTAGACTTACGTGTTATTTGTTTATTGGATGCACTTTCGAATCAATGATATGTGTGGTGATGCTATGATCACTTGATCGAGGACTCTCGGGTTCTCCTTCGCCATGTCAGATATAGGCCCTACTCTCGGGTCGTGACAAAGATTGTATTAGAGCCTTAGATTTGTAAATAATCCTTGGATTCCAACATGTCATGTCACTTAGAGTTTTGTTCATAGGTGTGATGCGCTCCATACCTATGAGCGAGAGGCTATGATGATGTTTTAGGAATTTTCTCACTTCATTGACCCTTATGTCGTGCTGTGAGCTATATGAAAGATTTCCAGAAATAGGGTGTTCTTGTTGCTCTTTCCGAAGATGCCTCCCAGAAGAGCTCCTCTTCCCAGACAGGTTATGTTCAATGAGGAACATACCCCTCGTGAACCTGTGGAGGAGCAAGTGACCCACGCCAAATTTTAGAACGTGGTGCCTATGTTGGCCCAGGTGGTGGATAATCAAGCTCGACCAAACAATCCCGCAAATGGTGGAACTCTAGCCTCTAAGGTGAGGGACTTCACCCAGATGAATCCTCTAAAATTCTTTGGTTCGAAGAGTGATGAGGATGCCCAAGAGTTCATTGATGAGCTCACGAAGGTGTTGACTATTATGGGTATCAGTTCTGAGGAGAAGGTTGAATTTGCTGCCTATCAATTGAAGGATGTAGCTCAAGTGTGGTACAATCAGTGGTTAGTGGAAAGAACTGAAGATGTTAAGGTTGGTTGGGAAGAGGTCAAGATGGCTTTTCTGGACCGTTTCTTCCCTCTTGAACTTTGAGAAGCCAAGATGACTGAATTTATCAACCTCAAGCTAGGTGGCATATCCATGAGGGACTATTCTCTCTAGTTCACTAAGCTTTCAAAGTATGCTCCTATGCTAGTAACTGACCCCCATGCAAGAATACACAAGTTCATTTTGGGTGTTTCTGACTTGGTGGTGAAAGAATGTCGCACCGCTATGCTCATAAGGGACATGGATATCTCCCGGCTCATGACCTATGTTGAACAAATTTAGGGTGAAAAGCTCAAAGAGCGAAGGGTGAACAACTCTAAGAGAGCCTGGTATGATGGTGGGTTCTCCAACTCTAAGGGTGGTGGCAGATTTGGCTATTTTTAACAGGGTCAAGGGTCAAATGTGAAGTTTGCTAACCCAAAGGTACCACCTCCTAAGTTATAAATTGGGGTGGTCCACGATTGTTTCCAATGTGACTAGTGTGGAAAGAACCATGTGGGTGATTATAGGAAAGCTTCGGGTGCTTGCTTTGGATGTGGGAGTTTAGACCATAAGATTTTCAATTGTCCAAGGGGTACAAAGAAATATCAAGTGGCCCCCGGTGGTCAAGGGCAGTCGAAGGCTCAGGTTACGGGTGCTCCCAGAAATAACAGGTTCTATTCTCTTAATGCCCAATAGGAGGTAGAGGAAGCTCCAGATGTCATGACTGGTATGTTAAGAATTTTTTATTTTGACACTTATGCTTTACTTGATCCCGATGCAAATTTATCTTTTATGACTCTTCTGTTAGCTGTTAAGTTTGGTTTGATTCCTGAAACTCTAAGGGAACCTTATTCGGTGTACACTCCCGTGGGTGAATCTATCATTGCCCAAAAAGTATATCGGGGTTGTCCTATTTTTATTTTGCAAAAGGTGTTCCCGAGTGATCTTGGACAACTTGAGATGTATTACTTTGATGTTATTCTTGGGATGGATTATTTGCATGCCTCATATGCCTCGATTGATTGTAGGACTAGGCAATTCAAATTTCAAGTTCCTAATGAACCCATGTTAGAATAGAAGGGTAGTGATTCTGTAGTTAGAGGTCAGTTTATTTCCTACGTCAAAGCCCATAGAATAATTTATAAGGGGTGTATCTACTATATTGTAAGGGTTAGGGACATGGAGAGTGAGTTACCTATGCTTGAATCGGTTCTGATAGTTAATGAATTTCCTAATGTGTTTCTCGAAGTGTTATCCGACATTCCTCCCAATAGAAAAGTAGAATTTGGTATAGACTTCCTTCCGGATACTCAACCTATTTCCATTCCTCCTTATTGTATGGCTCCAATCGAACTAAAGGAGTTGAAGGAACAGTTAAAACACTTGTTGGAGAAGGGTTATATTAGACCGAGTATTTCACCTTGGGGTGATCCTGTGTTATTTGTGAGGAAGAAGGATGGCTCACTCCGAATGTGTATTGATTATCGACAGTTGAATAAGGTGACCACCAAGAATAGGTACTCGTTGCCCAGAATTGACGACTTATTTGATCAACTTCAAGCGGCTACTCATTTCTCCAAAATAGAACTTCGTTTGGGTTACCTTCAGTTGAAGGTAAGGGAGTGTTACATTCCCATGACAGTCTTTCGGACTTGTTATGGGCACTTTGAGTTTGTGGTGATGTCGTTCGGGTTGATCAATGCCCCGACGGTGTTTGTGGATCTCATGAATTGGGTATTCATGTCTTTTCTTTATAGTTTTGCGGTGGTGTTCATTGATGACATCCTAATTTACCCTCGAAGTGAGATGGAGCATATGGCTCACTTGAGGTTGGTGCTTCAAACTTTGAGGGAGAAACAGTTGTTTGCCAAATTTAGCAAATGTGAATTTTGGTTGGGAGAAGTTGCATTCCTTGGTCATGTAGTGTCCCGTGAAGGTATTAAGGTCGATCCTAAGAAAAATGAAGCGGTGAAAGATTGGCCTAGACTATTATCTCCATCGGTTATTCAAAGTTTCCTTGGATTGTCCGGTTATTATTGGAGGTTTGTTGAAGGATTTTCTTCCATTGCGTCCCCGTTGACGAAATTGACTCAGAAGAAGGCTAAGTTTGTGTGGTCAAGTGAGTATGAAAAGAGTTTTCAGACTTTGAAACAACGACTCACGTCGGCTCCTATTTTGACCTTGCCCAATGGATTAGATGGGTTTGTGGTGTATTGTGATGCTTTATGAATTGGGTTGGGTTGTGTGCTTATGCAACATGGCAAGGTGATAGCGTATGCATCTTGGCAATTGAAGGTGCATGAGAAAAATTATCCGACCCATGATCTTGAATTGGCGGCGGTGGTGTTTGCTCTAAAGATTTGGAGACATTATCTGTAAGGGATTCAAGTGGATATTTTGACCGATCACAAGAGTTTGCAATATATGTTCACCCAAAGGGATCTTAATTTGAGGCAAAGGAGATGGTTGGAATTTCTCAAGGACTATGATATGAGTGTCCTTTACCATCTCGACAAGGATAATGTTGTGGCAGATGCCTTTAGTAGACTATCTATGGTAAGTGTGTCGCATGTGGATGAGGGGAAGAAGAAGATCGTGAAGGATGTGCACCAGTTGGCAAGATTGGGTGTTAGGTTGGCCAACTCAAAAAATAGTTGTATTGTTGTTCTAGGCAGATCCGAGTCTTCGGTGGTGATGGATGTTAAGGCAAAGAAAGACTTAGATCCTTCCTTGGTGGAGTTAAAGAAATTGGTTTCCAAATGAAAGATTGAGGTTTTCTCCCAAGGGGGAGATAGTGTGCTACGGTACCAAAATCGATTGTGTGTTCCGGATGTTGACATCCTAAAGGAGATTATCATGAGTGAGGCTCATAATTCCCAATATTCTATTCATCCGGGATCCACTAAGACGCATCGAGATTTTAGGGAGTTGTATTGGTGGCATGGCATGAAGAAGGACATAGCCAGTTTGTATTGGAATGTCCAAATTGCCAGCAAGTGAAAGTTGAACATCAAAGGCCTGGTGGTCTAGCCCAAGATATCGAAATTCTGATTTGGAAGTGGGAGGATGTGATTATGGACTTCATAGTTGGGTTACCTCGTACTCGTAAATAATTTGACTTGATATGGGTTGTTGTTGACCAAATGACTAAGTTAGCTCATTTCTTACCGGTCAAGACTACTTATAATGTCAAGGATTATACTAAATTGTACATTATGGAATTGGTAAGGTTGCATGGTGTACCGAGGTCCATCATATCGGATCGTGGCACTCAATTCACTTTTCACTTTTGAAGGTCATTTCAAAAAGGACTTAGTACTAAGATCAAATTAAGCACGACTTTTCATCCCCAAATGGATGGACAAGCCGAGAGGACAATTCAAACCTTGGAGGATATGTTAAGGGCTTGTGTGTTGGAGTTCAAGGGGAATTGGGATGATCATTTACCACTTATTGAGTTTACCTATAATAATAGTTTTTATGCTAGCATTGGTATGGCTCCGTTCGAAGCTTTGTATGGTAGGAGGTGTAGATCCCCGGTGGGTTGGTTTGAGATAGGTGAGGCGGCATTGTTACCTCTGGATTTAGTAGTTGAGGCCATAGAAAAGGTGAGGTTGATTAGGGAGATATTGAGGATGGCTCAAAGTTGCCAAAAGCCCTATTCAGATATTAGGAAGAGGGGTCTTGAATTCCATATGGGTGATTGGGTTTATGTGAAGGTATCCCCTATGAAAGGCATCATGCGATTTGGTAAAAAGGGCAAGTTGAGCCCTCGATATGTCGGACCATATGAGGTTGTTGAGTGGGTGGGCAATGTGGCTTATAGGTTGGAATTGCCTCCGAAGATGAGCTCTATTCACCCGGTGTTCCATGTTTCGATGTTGAGAAAATTGGTTGGTGACCCTACGACAATTACACCTTTGGAGGGTCTGATGGTCGAGAAGAACTTGACTTATGAAGAGGTACCGGTTGAAATTTTTGATAGGCAAGTGAAGCGGCTTCGCAAAAAGGAGGTGGCTTCGGTTAAGGTGCTTTGGAGGAACCAACATGTGGAGAGTTCTACATGGGAGGCGGAGGCGTACATGATGGAGCGATACCCCTATCTTTTCTGATCTACTCAAGCCTAAGGTACTAGGTTCTATCCTTTATAATGGTCCAAATTCTTTAAATTCTTGAGTTTCATGACATTGCATGCATACATGAGAACGAAAATAATTTGAATGATGTTTTGGCATGAATTTTAAATGGATTTGAAAATGATGCATCATCCATTATAAGTTATGATGAAAACATTTCTTGTTTAATTGATCTCCTTAAGTCATGGTATAGCTCATTCGAGGATGAATGTTCCCAAGGGGGAGATGATGTAATGATCAGATTTTTTTTTAAATTCATACTAGTGGATCAAGGTCTGTTTGAACTTGTTATGGTTGTGTAGTGATGATTATGAGTTCTATTTATGTGGTCGTATTCAAGGGAATCGTGTTGGAAGAGTTCTGTATGAAACCGTGTAGGAGGACTGATTTTGAATAGCGATATATCTTGGTACGAGATAAACTGTGTGGAATATAACCTATCAAAATGAAGCTCTTTGAGTTATCTTCGCAACACAATTCGTTTCACTCAAATCCGAGTTTGTATTTCGAAGTTATGGCCATTTTGGTGGAACTATTTGTGGCTAAGAGTTTTCTAGAAAAGAAGGGCCAAAGTTAGCTAAGGCAGGGCCATACGAGAGGGGCCACGAGCCGTGGGAAGGCTCATGACCCATGAAGGTCAACCGTGGGTTGATCCAGAAAATGGGAATAGGTGATGGACTATTGCCACAACCCGGATAGGGGGCCTAGATGTAACATGGCGAAAGAGGACCCGAAGACCCTCGATCAAGCCATCATAGCATCATTA
>JBCEWC010016056.1:0-13347 GCA_038996855.1 Solanum aculeatissimum | reverse complement strand
CTCAAGCACTCTCACTCCCTTAAGCTTCTCTCCCTCAATTTGTTCGGCATAGGTCATGAGACGGGAGATATCCATCTTCTTAATAAGCATAGCCGTCCGACATTCCTTCACCACCAAATCTGACACACCTGAGATGAATTTGTGCATCCTTGTATGGGAATCCGCAACAAGTGTAGGAGCATACTTGGAGAGCATTGTGAACTTGAGGGCATAGTCCCTCACGGTCATGTTACCTTGTCGGAGGTTGATAAATTAGGTCATCTTGGCTTCACTAAGCTCAAGTGGGAAAAACTTATCAAGAAACACCATCTTAAACCCCTCCCAATCAACTTTCACATCCGTTATCCTCTCCATGAGCCATTGCCCATATCAAACTTGAGCAACATCCTTGAGTTGGTAGGCCGCCAACTCTGCTTTTCCTTCCGAACTAATCCCCATTATTGACAACACTTTAGTAAGCTCATCCATGAACTCTTGAGCATCCTCATCGGCCTTGGAACCATAAAACTCTGGAGGGTTCATACCAGTGAAGTACCTCACCCTTGAAGCTGGAGTAGTGACATTGACCGGGTTGGCCGGACCGTGGGGTGGTTTGTGGCCCAAAACTTGTCTCATGCGGTGGTTCCTGGCCACCCCTAGCTCATAGGACCTTCACACGGAGCCCCACATAGATCGTTCCAAAGCTCACGGTCCGTGGCCCTTCCCTTAGCCTCTTTTCTGGGCCTATCTCCAATGACTTTCGAATTTCAAGCAGTCCCACTATTTAAGCCATAATTTCCTCATCCAAACTCCGAATCTAGTGAAACCAGTTGTGTTGATAAGCTATCTCAAATAGATTCAATTTTATATATAGAATCCCACACGGTTCAACCCACATCGAAAGTTATTCTACCTCAATTTCTACTTTCCAAATGGCCTCTCTAGGCCACCAAATGATCCATTTTGCATTTGGACACTTAAACTCAACCCGTGGCTACCAAAACACAACCATGACCAGTAGTACATCATACAAGACCAACCATAAGGAGCTTTTGAAAATTTTTGGGTTGTTACACTAATTCCATGACAGAAGTAACTAGGTTATTGTGTTCCTCATTAATTCCTAACGCAGTATAACCTAATAATTATAACCTATTCTAGTGTGTAACATGCAAAACTGGTAAGTTATGTTCCCCTAATTCATCGGTCCGACAACTAGGAAAATTTTACTATGTAACTTGGGTCGTCTACAGGTGTTGTATTACTAACCCTTACCTTGTTCCAATAGAATCATACCTTAGGCTATTTAGGTTGATTAGACCTGTGTGATCATATAGAATCCATTTATTTATCCCTTTTTACCATTCATTATCTCCTTGGGCTAACAAGTAAGAATAAGGTGAGTTCTAACATTAGCCACCATTAAAACACATTCAAAATGAAGAAATAAATAATGCATGCATGGACACTTTCCAAGGATTAAAAATTATTTGGTTTTCACTTTGTTAGTTCTTCATGGTTCCCACAAAACTAATATAAAGACTTGAACCTCGAGAGGCCTTGACGATGCTGAAAGATTGAGTTCCAAACGTTTTTGACCAATGTGACACCCCATGGTCACCTCCAAGAGTCGTGGAGGAGGATCTACAAGATGTGGAGGCTTCCTAGGGGTGGGCCTTGGCCTTGTGTGTGGTGTGTTTTGTCTTATGGTGGAGTTCAAGATCAAGTGGCCCTTCATGGCTCGTGATGCTCACCACTAGTTGTGGAAGTGGCTCGTGGTAGGTTCCTTGGGATTGAAAGCTTATGTGGCTAAGGCACCCGCCGTAGACCCTTGTACGGGCCGTACAACCCCCACACGGCTCGTATGGTATCCCGTGAGGGTATTGGTCTAGAATTTTTCTAAGTATCAACTAAATATCTCGAAACATGGATCTTTGTATGAAAGCTTTATATGGACCATGGAGCTTTGGTATGGACCTTGAAGCCTTTAGTGTAAGATCCCTTGACCTAGAAAAATATTTTATGAGTATTTTTCTCATGGGCACCTATACAACCCATGGCCCTTTGGTACAACCCGTGGTACCCTCCCACAAGACCCCTGATAACTTTTTAAAGCTCTCCTCATTAATAGTGTTTTTGTAATTCTGGTTTATTTTAAAGGTCTTTTAGGGCCTTAACATCTATCCTAAGCCCTCAAATTAGATTGTACTCAGTCTTTACACTCATTCACTCTCATATTACATTCAACACTAGAATTAAATTCCTAAACTCTCTCTTCATGTCTAGTGATTGGGGATTCAAACTAAGGGTTCAAGGAGGTTCCAATTCAAGTCAATTACATTCTAAATTCTTCTAGATTTCTCAAGGTATGTGGGATTTATTCATGATCTCTTCCAATCATGAAGACCCAAAAAGCTTCTTACTATTTAATTTATGAATTTTAAGCTTACATTGAACATTGGTCTTTTAAATTAGTGTTGATTTTATTAAATTGAGATATGGGTTGTGCTTAATTGTTGAATTTGATATGATTTAATCCATATTATATTGAATTAAACTATTTTATGAAGGTTTAACATGCATGTTCTTATGAATCTATAAATCTATGAATGGGTAGTCTTAATTATATTTTTAATTGTGATTTAAGTATGGATTCACCTTATTATGTTATTTTAAAAATGAATCTCTATTGCCCATGCTACTCTCTTATCATTTATAGCATATGTATGCATGAACATTGATTTTATGGAGTTTATGATGTGGGCTAAGACCCAATTATGATTATGACTATGCTTTTAAGAAAAGTATGGGTATGAAAATAGTGTGATCTAATGATGTCTATGATATAGATTTTTAAAGGACTATGGGTGTTATGAATTACTATGTACAAGTTAAATGAACTACTCCTATGCATGTATTCATGAATAGAAGTATGGTTTGGCATTTTAGCCCAAGTATAAATGAATTGAAGTATGCTTTGACTTTTAAGCCTACATTGCATGATAATGATTTGAAAGACTTATCTATTTTTTTGAAAATAATGTACATGTGTAAATCTTTCCGTGGGATGATGACCTAACACTAAATGAGGTTGGAGGTAGGGGCTCTACCTATGGGGTCCGTATATAAAGTCTCCATTCTCATAACTACATGCCAGTGTATGTTTATATTTATGCCTCTTTATAAGATGATCATGAAATCCTTGCGAAAAGATGAGTTCGTAATGAAGGTGGCCATCACACTGAAAATATGAGTTCATAAGGTGTGGTGTAGGCTACCATTGGAAAGTAGTCTATTCTCACGTGATGGGAGGTTTTCATCGGCAAATTCATGTATGGCTCACATGGGTTTGATATGTAGGTTATGGTCCCATCCCTGTATGTTTAAGTATCATGGCACTCATGCATTATGGATTCCATGGCATACTCATATTATATTCTTTCTGATATATCTTTTTCTATATATGTGCCCTTGTCATCTAATATTGATTTACATGTTATTCATATTAATATGCATGCATACCCGCATACTTAGTACATTCAAACATACTAATGTATACTCTTTTTCCTAATAATCTTACCATGTTGGGACTAGAGACTATCATTTTTTACCTCTTGATGGATAGCTTGTTTGATAGAGAGTTGCTAGTGGTGAGTCCTTTATTCCAAGGATAAAAACCACCTTCTATCTACCTACTTTATGTTATGTCTACCTTATGTCTTTTATGTTGAGGGTGAGCTTGGAACATCTCTTGGCCCCCGTCATATCCTATGTATTAGAGGCATTGTTGGACATCATGAAATCCTTCATAATTGTATATTATATGTATGTGGGAGTACTATGATTTGTATTATGCTATGATGATTTGAGAATTATAAGATGTCGGAATGTTGAAAGTCCTAAGTCCCTTCTATCCCCATAGCGTGAGTCATACTTACTCGCCCCTTAGTCCCTATTTGCTATATGCTATGTGAATTCATGCAAATCCCTTTTCCTTTGACATCCCCATAGGTTGAGTCCAAAGTCTCGCTTCCATTAGAATTATGTGTGTATTGATTAATTATGTTCTTCCGAATATATGATGTGTAAATGGATGCTACGAGGCTTGTTTGGGGACTCTTGGGTTGCCATTCTCCAGGTCACTCCTAGGACCTAGGCTCAGGCCGTGACAAAGATGGTATCAAAGAACTATGGTTTTAAAATAATTCTCGAATTCTAACATGCCGCGTTGAGTAGAGTCTTATTCATGGGTGTGAAGTGCACCATACCTATGAGTAGGTGGCTATGATGATGTTTTAGGAATTGTCTCACTTCTTCATTTCTTATGTCATGCTATGGACTATGTATGAAGACTTATTGTCTCTGACAATTTCCTTGATACTCTTTTAGAAGATACCTCTAAGAAGAGCTCCCATACCAGGATAGGCCCCTATTGCTAAGGAGCAAGCCCCTCAAGATCCCATAGAGGAGCCAATTACTCTATATGAGCTTCGTACTACCCTTGCTATTCTAGCTCAAGCAATGGATAACCAGGATAGGTAGGTCAATCCTCCTCCTTAAGTCTAGACTCCGGCGGCTAGGGTGAGAAACATCACCTAGATGAATCCTTTGGAGTTCTATAATTCACAAATTGATGAGGATGCCCAAGAATTTATTGATGAACACTCTAAGGTATTGACTGTTATGGGAGTGACTTTAGAGAAGAAAGCTGAACTATCTGCTTTTCAGTTTAAAAATGTGACTCAATTATAGTATACTTAGTGGTTGATAGAGAAGGTTGCTAGTAATGGGGTTGGTTGGGAAGAGTTTAAGTTTTATATTCTTGACCGTTTCTTACTTCTTAAGCTTAGAGAGGCCAATATGGCAGAATTTATCAACCTTAAGCAGGGCGAATGAGTGTTAGGGACTATGTCCTTAAGTTCACAAAGCTTTCAAAGTATGCTCCTGTGCTAGTGGTTGATCCCCTTACAAGAATGCACAAGTTTATTTCTGGGATCTCTAATTTAGTTGTGAAAGAGTGTCGCACTATTATGCTTATTCGAGATATGGACATTTCAAAGCTCATGACTTATGCTGAATAGATTTAAAGAGAGAAGCTCAAGGAGAGGAGGGTGAATGATCCTAAGGAGCCCATTATGATGGTGGGTTCTCTAACTCTAAGAATGTTGGTAGAAATGGCCTCTACTAATAAGGCCAAAGTCCAAATGCAAAGGATGCCAATGCTAGGGTGCCTCTTCCCATGGCACAGAATGGAGAATGGACACTGCCCTCTCGATGTAACATGTGTGGTAGGAATAACTCAGGTACATGCTTGAAGCCCTCGGGTCCTTGATTTAGAGGTGAGATGGGCCATAAAGTTTCTAGGTGTCCTAAAAAGCTAAGAAGGGTAAAGGTCAAGTCGCTCAAGGTAACCAAGGTCAACCAAGAGTTCCTTAAGGTGATGTCCTCAGAAACAACAGGTTTTATACCTTGTATACTCGATAGGAAGTAGAGGAGACTCCAAATATGGTGACTGGTATGTTAAAAGTTTTCAATTTTGATACTTATTGTTTGCTTGATCAGGGGGAAAATTTATCTTTTGTGACTCCTCTTTTAGCTGTTAAGTTTGGTTTGATTCCTAAAATTTGAGGGACCCTTTCTCAGTCTATACCCCCATGGGTGAGTCTATTATTGCCCAAAAGGTCTATCGGTGTGCTCATGTGTTATTTGTAAGGAAGTAGGATGGGTCGCTTTGGATATGTATTGACTCTCGTAAATTTAATGAAGTGGCTATAAAGAAAAAAATACTTGTTGCCAAGGATCGTTTACTTTTTTAATAAACTTCAAGGATCTACTCATTTCTCGAAGATTGACCTCTGCTCTGGTTACCATCAATTGAAGGTACATGAGTGTGATATTTCCAAGATGACTTTCCGTACTAGATATGGGAACTTTAAGTTTGTGGTAATTTTCTTCAATTTGACTAATGATCCAGCCATGTTTATGGATCTTATGAATTGCGTGTTCAAGCCATTTCTTGATAGTTTTGTGGTTGTCTTCATTAATGATATTTGGATTTACTCCCAGAGTGAGCGGGAGCATATGGATCACTTCTGTTGGTTCTTTAGACTTTGAGGGAGAAGCAATTATTTGCTAAGTTTAGTAAATATGAGTTTTTGTTTGGATAAGTGGCTTTTCTTGACTGTTTGGTATCCGGTGATGGCATTAAGGTTGATCAAAAGAAGACCGAGTCCATAAAGAATTGTCTTAGACTATTGAATCCTTCTGATATTTGAAGTTTTCTTAGGTTGGCTGGTTATTATTGAAGGTTTTTTGAAGGTTTCTCATCCATTGAATCTCCATTTTTTAAGTTGACTCAAAAGAAAAACATGTTTATATGGTCGAATAAGTGTGAGAAACGTTTTCACACTCTGAAGGATCGTTTACATCAGCTCCTATTTTGAAGTTACTGGATAACTCATATGGGTTTGTGGTGTGTTATCATACTTCTCAGATTGGGTTGGGTTGTGTGCTCATACAACAAGGTAAGGTAATAACTTATGCATCGAGGCAATAGAAAGTGCATGAACAAAATTACCCGACTTACAATCTTGAAATTATGGCTGTGGTATTTTCTTTGAAGAATTAGAGACATTACTTATATGGGGTTCATGTTGATCTTTTCACTAATCAAAGGAGTTTACAATATGTGTTCACCCAAAGAGATCTTAATTTGAGGCAAAGGAGGTGGTTGGAACTCCTTAAAGATTACGACATGAGTGTTCAATACCATCCCGACAAGGCAAATGTTATAGCTAATACTCTTTAGTAGGCTATCTATGGGTAGTGTAGCCCATGTTGATGTGGGAAAGAAAGAGTTGGTGAAGGATGTTCATCGTTTGGCTAGATTTGGTGTGATATTGGTAAAATCAAATGATTGTGGCATTCAAGTACAAAATGGTACTGAGTCTTTTGTGGTTGTCTATGTTAATGAAAATCAAGACTTTGATCCATCTTTGGTAGAGTTGAAGAAGTTGGTTGTCGAAAAGAAGGTTGAGATTTTCTCCCAAGGGGGAGATGGTGTGCTTCGATATCAAGATTGGTTGTGTGTTTCAGATAGATGGTCTTAGAGCGCTAATCATGAGTGAAGCGCACAACTCTTATTATTCTATACATCCATGATCCACTAAGATGTATCGAGATTTGAAGAAAGTGTATTGGTGGCAAGCTATGAAGAAAGACATAGCCAAGTTTGTATCTAAGTGTCCTAATTGTCAACAAGTGAAGGTGGAACATCAAAGACTCAATGGTTTGGCTTAAGATATTGAGATCCCTACTTGTAAGTGGGAAGATGTAAATATTGATTTTGTAATTAGTTTGCCTCGTACCTGGAAGCAATTTGATTCTATATGGGTTATTGTTGATCAGATGAAAAAAATATCTCATTTTCTACTGGTCAAGACCACTTTCAATGTTGAAGACTATGCAAAATTGTATATCTGAGAGTTGGTCAGGTTGGTTTATGTGCCTATGTATATTTTATTGGATCGTGGTACCCAATTTACATCTCACTTTTGGAAATTATTTTAAAAGGTGCTTGGTACTAAGATGAACTAGAGTATCGCTCTTCATCCTCAGAGCGATGACAAGCCGAAAGGACAATTCAAACTTTGGAGGACATATTGAGGGCTTGTGTGTTGGAATTCAAGGGAAATTTGGATGATCATCTACTACTTATCAAGTTTTCCTACAATAATAGTTTTCATGCTAACACTGGTATGGAACCGTTTGAAACCTTGTATGGAAGAAGGTATAGATCCCCGGTTGAATGGTTCAAGTTGGGTGAGATGGCTTTGATAGGCCCAAATTTAGTCGTTATGGAAATGGAAAAGGTGAAGTTGATTAGGGAGAAGTTGAGGATGGCTCAAAGTTTCCAAAAGTTTTAGTCAATTATTAAGAAGAGGGACATTGAGTTTCTTGTTGGTGGTTGGGTGTATGTGAAGGTTTCACCTATGAAGGGAGTAATGCATTTTGACAAGAAGGGCAAGTTAGGTCCCCGGTATGTAGGTCCATCCTAGATTGTTAAGCAGATTGGTAATGTGGCCTATAGATTGGATTTTCCTTCGAATATGAGTTTTATTCACCCGGTGTTGCATGTGTCTATGTTAAGGAAGTTTGTTGGTAATCCTAATTCGATTGTGCCTTTGGAAGGTGTTGAAGTTGAGGAGAACTTGACTTATAAATAGGTACTGGTTGAGAGTTTTGATAGACAAGTGAAACAATTTCACAACAAGGATGTGTCTTTGGTTAAAGTTCTTTGGAGAAATCAACATATGGAGAGTGCTACTTGAGAGGTGGAGCCGGACATGATGAGTCAATACCCCTATATTTTCCAATCTACTCAATCCTAAGGTATTAGGTTTTTCTTATTCTAAAGGGTCCTAATTCTTTCACTCTTATGTTTCATGACATGACATACATACATATGCACAAAAATGTTTTAAAGTATGTTTATGACATGATTTTTGATGATTTAACGATTTAGAAGTATTGAGTTATGTATTCTGTCGACTTGTCGAGTGTTTCATGTTCAAGTTATGCTTTTCAAATCATGTTCTAGCTCATTCAAGGATGAATGTTCCCAAGGGGGAGATGATGTAAAGACTCGAACCTTAGGAGGCCTTGATGATGCTTAAAAGTTGAGTTCTAAAAGTTTTTGACCAAGATGACATCCCATTGTCACCTCCCCAAGCTATGAAGGGGGGTCCATGAGCCATGGAGGCTTCATAGGGGTGTCCCTTAGCCTTTTCTATGGTGTGCTTAGGATTATGGTGGAGTTCAAGACCAAGTGGCCCTCTACTGAGCCCTTCACGGCTCATGGTGCTCACCATTGGCTGTGGGAGTGGCTCATTGTAGGTGTACTGGGATTGAAAGCTACTAGATAAGGCATAAACCACAGACCCTTGTGTGGGTCATATAACCACCACGCAGCTTGTGTAGGGTCCTGTGAGGGTGTTGGTCCTAAATATTTTGAAGAATCAAATTAGCATCTCAGAACTTGGATCTTTTTACAGAAGCTTTGTACGGACCATGGAGCTGTGGCACGGACTGTGAAACATTCAATGGAACCACCCTTGACCTGAAAATTAATGTTTCTGAGATTTTCACTCATGGGAACCTATACGACCCGTGGTCCTTTGGTATGACCCGTGGTACCCTCCCACGAGACCCCTGACACCTTTTTAAAGTTTGCTTCATTAATGGTCTTTTTGTAATTTTGGTTTATTCTAAAGGTCTTTTAGGGCCTTAACACTTATTATAAGCCCTCAAATTAGATTATACTCACTCTTTACACTCATTCACTCTTTACACTCATTCACTCTCATATTTCATTCAACTCTAGAATTCAATTCCTAAATTCTCACTTCATGTCTTGTGAGTGGGGATTCAAGCTAAGGGTTGAAGGGGGTTCCAATTCAAGTCAATTTCATTCTAAATCCTTTCTAGATTTATTATGTGCTACCAAAATGTAGCACTTTTTATGCTTAAAACTTGAAATTTTTTGTGTGTTCTCAATGCGATGTTAGTAGGTTTGATTGTATTATTGTGTTTATTTTGAAGCATTACAGTGTTTGCAAGGTTTTGGGAGAAAGATGCTGATGTTGCTAGTTTTTTATGTTCCACGATATCCTCTACGAGTCATGGAGTAGTCCACGAGTCGTGGAGTGGGGTTTTTGTACGGTTTTACTGAGGGGTGCAAAGTTGATGTCAATTCTACGAGGAGGATCCACAAGCCGTACAATGTTACATAAGCTGTAGAGTGATGGTTATGCCCTGAGGATAAAAACCTAGAGATATGCTGAAAAGTCATTACACAAGACCTTCCATGGGCCATAGAATCTTACACGAGCCGTGGAATGGTTTCGTAAAAGTCAACTCTTGAACACTGCCAAAGTCTACAAAACCTCGATCAACAGGTCGTGAAGTTGTCTATGAGCCGTAAAGATGTCTCGTGAAGCATGCCTACACAATTTTCCTAGTTCGTTTTGGATGTGTATTTTACTTATTATAAATAGGGTTTTATGTTATTTTTCATTAAGTTTTCAGGGAGAATGAAGTTTGAACTTTGTTTTAGTGAATACACTTAGGATTTATCATACATCGTGTGTTCTTGATTCAAATTCGTGATCTTAATTAATGAGTTGGATTTTGTGATTTCAATTTCATCTTGTAAGTGCTTAATTATGTTCTTCTACATCATAATCTCTGTGTTTACACTGATAATGCATAGTTAAATCCATAACTAGGGTTGTGGGAACCATGATGAACTAACAAGGTAAAATCGATCAACGTGTAATTCTTGAAAGGTCTATTAGAGCATATTAATTATTCTCTTCACTTTAATTTATTTTTAATAGTGCAACCGTTAGAACTCACCTAGTATCACTTGCTGGATCAATAAAGTGGCGAATAGGAAAAGAGGTAATTAACCGGAGACCATTGAGTTTTTCTCATCTAATCAACTTAACCAAATTAAGGGGAGGTTGTATTGGGATAAAAGTAAGGGTTAGTTGTGCCACACCATGGAGATGGATCATGTTCTGGGGTAAAATCTACCTATTTGCTGGATCAAACACTTAGGTAAACCTAACTTATTGTCCTACACGTACACACCAAAAGAGAATTACATTTGTTTGATATTACCACATTAAGGATTCATGGGGAACACTTAACCCTAGTTAGCTCCTCCACTGATTGTTCATTACTTGCATTCATTTAGTTTACGTCACATTCTTGTTTCCAAACCACCCTTTCCTCGAGAGATAGTAGGTTAATCACTCTCAAGGTGGATTGACTTGATTATGGAGTCTACCACATTCCTCATGGGAACGATCCTAACCTCAGTTAGGTTATTTACTTGACGACGACTTTACCTCAAAAAGGAGGTTTGGCTTGAGTGACATCAAGTATTTTTACACCGTTGCCAAGAAATATGGCTATACTTCGTTAATTCAAGTAACTTGGGGATTAACCCTTATTTCTCTTATGTCACATTATTCTATTGTTTTTTTTCTAATTTCAGGGGCCTAATACAGAAAAGGATGGTTCAAATCAATCTGAACCATGATGAGGATGATGAGGACCCAAAAGTCCTTATTGAAGAGAGTCTGGCTGTCAAAACTTTTGAGGCAGTCTTGATGAATTTTGAAAGTGACGGCATTCCAGATTATGAAGACACAGTGCAAGCCCTGAAAGATTTTGGATTACTTTGGAGGAAAGCTAAGAGTGAACTAGACTTAAAACATCGTGAGTCACCCCCACTAAACCTTCCACCGAGGAACCACCAGAGCTGGAGTTAAAGGACGTGATGCCCCATCTAAAATATATATTCCTAGGGGCTAACAATACGTTACCAGTCATAGTCGAAACATACTTAACAACCCTACAGGAGGATGCATAAGTCACAGTGCTATAATAGTTCAAAAAGGCCATTGGATGGACCATAACAGGTATCATTGGTATCTCATCTTGAATATGTACTCACAAGATCCAACTGGTCAAGGGTTACAAGCTAATTTTTGCGCACCAACGTTGTCTCCACCCACCCATGCAGGAGGTAGGGCACAAAGAAATTATCAAATGGTTGGATGTAGGCAGGATCTATCCAATAGCTGATAGTGAATAGGTAAGCCCGGTCTAGTACATCCCAAAGAAGAGAGGTATCACTGCAGTCCCAAACTCAAGTAACAAATTAATTCCTATGTGACCAGTCATAGGGTGGAGGGTGTGTATGGACTACAGAAAGATCAACGCTTTAATAGACAAGGATCACTTCCCTATGTCGTGCATGGATTAGATGTTAGACCGCTTGGCAAGAAAGGGTTGGTTCTTCTTTCTTGATGGTTACTCAGGTTACAATCAGATCTCAATCGCCTGAGAGGACCAAGAAAACACCACATTCACATGCCCCTTTGGTAACTTTGCCTTCAAGCAAATGTCATTCAGACTGTGCAATGCTTTAATAATGTTCCAGAGGTGTATGATATCTATTTTCTCGGATATGGTAGAAGAAATAATTGAGATATTCATGGATGATTTTAGTGTGGTGGGTGGCTCATTCAAAGATTATCTAGAAATTTTATAGGCGGT
The DNA here is from genome assembly GCA_038996855.1 of Solanum aculeatissimum. Classification (NCBI taxonomy): domain Eukaryota; kingdom Viridiplantae; phylum Streptophyta; class Magnoliopsida; order Solanales; family Solanaceae; genus Solanum; species Solanum aculeatissimum. Next base: position 1,239 of record JBCEWC010016056.1, on the reverse strand, counting down.
AATGCGGAGATGCAAGAAATTTCATATGGTTCTGAATTGGGAGAAGTCTCACTTCATGGTAAAAAAGGGCATCATTCTGGGGCACAGAATACCTATAAAGGGTATCGAGGTAGATAAAGCCAAGGTAGAAGTCATTGAGAAGCTTCTTCCACTTATCTCTGTCAAATGTGTGAGAAGTTTTCTGGGACACACAGGTTTCTACAGGTGGTTCATCAATGACTTCTCTAAAATTGCACATCTATTGTGCAAGTTGCTTGAAAAAAGTGACTAAGTTCATGTTTGATGATGCATGCCATAAAGCATTTGAAGGGTTGAAGCAGAAGTTGATATCAACCCCTATTATCATTACTCCAAATTGGTTTAAGCCATTCAAAATCATATGCGATGCAAACGGGGTTCCAATTGGTGTAGTACTGGGACAACATAGATAGAAGATATTAAACATCATCTATTATGCCAACAAAACCCTTAATGTAGCATAGAAGAACTACACTATCACAGAGTAGGAGTTACTTTCAGTGGTCTTCGCATTTGAAATGTTTAGATCTTATTTGTTGGGAACCAAAGTCGTGGTACATATAGATTACTTTGCACTATGGTATCTGATGACAAAAAAGGATGCAAAACCAAGATTAATTTGATGGATACTCCTTCTCCAAGGGTTTGACTTTGAGGTGATAGATAGAAAAGGGACAGAGAACCAAGTGTCGAACCATCTTTCCACACTAGAAGAGGAAGCCTTGATAAAGCTTGAGGACGGGGGTGAAATTGATGATTCCTCATCTGATGAAAATGTGCTGGCAGCATCACATGACTTCATACCCTCGTTTGCAGATTTCACAAACTACTTGGTTAGTGACATTGTACCACAAGATTTGACTACCCACGAGCGGCGCATGTTCATGACCGATGTGAGAAAGTTCTTTGAGGTTGATTATATTTGCTCTGCGTGTGTGCAGATGGGGTTATTCACTGCTGTGTCCTAGAGATTGAGATGATGAGCATCTTAGAGGCATGTCATTCATTACTGGTTGGGAGGCATCACAGTAGAGTTTGAACGACATATAAAATCCTACAGTGCAACTACTATTGGCCGACCAACCATCAAGATGCCCATGATTTTGCCAAGGCATGTGATAGATGCCAGAGAGAGAGTGGTATTTTGTAACAACCCGAAAATTTCCGAAACTCCTTATGGTTGATATCTTATGACGTTATACTAGTCATGGTTGAAATTTG
>JBCEWC010016055.1:0-13347 GCA_038996855.1 Solanum aculeatissimum | reverse complement strand
GTCAAGAGGATTGAGAGAATTTTGGTGAGGATTCAAGAGTGTTAGAATGGATGAAAGGGGATTAGGGTTTGATTTAGGGGTGTTTGGAGACCTTAGAAAGGTTAAAAGGGGCATAGGATTTAATTCAATTACGAATTAACCATTAATAAAATGGAGGGGATCACTGAACACAATGTCTCTTGGAGGACCCCCAGTGGTCGTGTACTAGCTCACGGGTCGTGGTCCTACCCGTGGGACCACACTTGATCCTGAGCCCAACCCTGCTCCTTGACAACTCTCTGGATTAACCCACGGGACCCTTCACGGACCGTGCAGGGTCACACGGACCGTGGGGTCACACGGACCGTGGGGTCACACTTAGTTCAAGGCTTGGCCCCCAAACCCTAGGAACACACTGGACTAACTCACGGAGGTCACCACGGAACGTGGACCACCAAACGGTCTATGGTCCCGCACTTAGACCCCAATCCGGAAACCTTTTCCAGCATACTTCTAGTTACGAGCAGTCTCACTGAAAAGACCATAATTTTCACCTCCGAACTCCGAATTGAGTGAAACCAATTGAGTTGCGAAGATAACTCAAAGAGCTTTGATTTGAAAGATAATAGACCACACATTTCATCTTTCACCAAAAGATATTCCCTCTCAAAGTCAATGCTTCCTAAACGCCCTTACAACCTTCCACCAAAATAATTCCCTTGAATTCGGCCACTTGAATACAACCCATGGCTACCAAAATTCAACCATGAAAAGTTCAAAACTAACCTTGACCAACCATTATGAAGTTCAAAAATTTTCGGGTCGTTACAATTAATCCTTCAATAACACAACTTTGATCCACACATGTATCAAATAGCACAATTTTACGAATAGTATAACTTTTATTTCTGACTAAGGTGATGGGTATGTGGTAGCTTTGTATTCTAACTATTGAAATCATATTAATTCCTAACTGATTTAAAGTTACTCCAAGTGACTCAATTTCTTGGTTGTAGGATTTTGATTCCTGACCAGATATTTTATTAGTAACTGATTCTATTTCCAAATTGTTAAGTCTTTGCTTAACCTCGTCAAATTCATCTTTTACTTGTGATAATTCTAACTATATACTTTGTAGTGTTATTTTAGTTTTTTGATAATTAAATTTATTTAAGACATTTTTCATGTTGAAAGATTTGATAATAGTTTCATTATTAATTTGATTTTCCAAAATAATATCCTTTAACACAATCAAGTAATTGTTCTTCATTTCTGAGTCCTCAATATGGTCAACCATATCTAAGAGTATCTCTTTACTATCACGGGTTATAATATTTATGGTGTGGCTATTGTAAGTGCAAATTGTACTTTCACACCCACAAGGATATGATAATCCACTATTGTCAGAACTGTATGTTATGTTTATCTGTTCATCATTGCTAAAGTTTTTCTCAATGAATGAGTTATTTTTAGTTTCTTCAAGGATTGAATATAATTTATTTTTGACATATCTTCTAATTCTAATATATTTATTTTATCTTTCCTTTTATTGGGGATTTGACAGTCCTTAGTCATATGTCCATATTTGCCACAGTTCCAACACTTATCAGTGTTGGTTGCTTTACTTTTGTTATCTAGTTTGGATTATCAAAAACCCCTTTGTAATATTGAGGTATTTGAAGTTTATTATTCTTATTATATTGATGTCTTCTTTTAATTTTTTTAGAGGCCTCTTTTGAGAGTGCCGATAACTTCATATATCCAAAGTCTGGGCAAAACTTTGCTAGTTCCCCTTTTGATATTTTATTATCTCTTTTAAGTTGATTTTTAAGCTTCATATCAGTACATAGTTCTGATCCTGTAACATTTATAAAACTTATAAGATCATCATAAGTTAACTGATTATAAAGAATTTTTTCCTCAAATTTGTCTTTTAATTTTATTCAAACTTTCTCAGCAAATAGTATTGGTAGACCACTAATAAAATTTTCTTTCTAATAATCAAGATTACAGTCTTGTCTAATCATAAATTTGATGAGAAAAACATCCTTATACCATCTAAAATCTTTTAACTTTGGACAAGATAGATTAGATAATATTTCTAAACTCCTATCTTGAAAAAGTTGAGGTTCTCCTATGAAATGTTTAGCTATACTATAAATTAAGATAGTGGTAGCATCTTTAAAAATTTAATTTTTTACTGTTTGTCCTGTAGACTCACTCTTAACGATTTGATTAATAGCTATAACATTTATTACACTTTGTTTATTATCTTCGGTAAGGTAATTATCCCACCAATATTTCAAAGTACCAGTAAATCCAGCTATAATTAACATGGAAGCTTATTAATCTGATATATATTTTATTTTATATGTCGTAGTGGTCATCCCCATCTCATGTAACTTATTATATATTTCATGGTCTGTTAACCCATCAATATTCCATTCTGCGATTTTACTTCCAAAGTGTGAAGTATGGGATAAAATTCATTTTCCTCATATTGCATATCTGGAAAGGAGGGTCTCTTGTAATAATTCTTTCTAGTGAAATAACTAGAACTTAAAGTATTCATTTTTTTTTTTATTTTTAGAAAAAGTTTTTATTTCCTTTTTAGACTTTAACTTTTCATTAATTATTCCTATAAGCTCGTCAGTAATTTCAAGCTTTTCTTGGAACTTTGAAAATTTATCTTCTGAGAATTCAAACAATTTAAATATTGGATTAGTCCCTAACCTTTTATGTTTATCATTGTAAGAAAGACTCGATTTATCCTTAAAGACCACTTTGTTGTCAACCTCAAGAATTTGGTTAGAAATTACATATAAAAGTTGGTTTGTATAATTATTTTGTTGTAGTATTTTATTTATATCCTTATTTGTGGGATCACCTTTGGTATCTACTATATCCATTTTAAAAGGTGAGGCGGTGACTATTCAACCGTCTATGGGTAAACTAATTTCTTCTAAAGGGGGGATTTTGGATTCAACTACTTTATTTTTCATAGTATACCATTTACTAACAATCATATTTAACGAATCTTGTTGGTCATCCAATTTCCCTGTATATTCAAACCATTTAAAGAATTCTATGTTACATCTCAATCTTCTCATATCTTTAGATCAATTTTCTCTAAAGGTTATTCTTTTATGTAAGAGATAACTTTGAATATACGACTGTCTTTATATAAAAAATTTTGGACCTACTATCAATTTGTCTAAATATTTAAAATCTGGTTCAAAATTTTCATCTAATCTAATCATACATAAGGAATCTTTTGTTCCTTGCTTTTCACTACTGGTGGGACTCATTAGCTTTATAGGTTTATAAATTTTGGGTTTGTATTCTACCTTGGGAATAGTTTTTGAAAGTCTACTCCATTTAATTGTTTATCTATTTCTTCTAAGGATGTGCCATATTCCTCCGTAGTCCTAGAAAAGGATGGTCTATAAAATGACATTTTTCAACTTGAAGAGGTGTCGCTAAAGGATTGGGATATTATAAATCTTAAATCTATAGATCCATCCGAAAATTGAATTACTTGTTTAATATTTGAATTTTCCTGCTTAATTTTTGGCTACGTTATGGAGTCAAAATGCCAGTCATCCCATTTTATCATTTTTGGGACAAAGGTATTATTGTGATTATGATTGGCTTCCATAAGTATAGTAACTCTTTTTTTACTTACCATTTTACCCTTAGAGGCTAAGGTAGTTTTCATTAATCTATAATATACTCTATATATTATAACTATTCCTCTTGTATTAACAATATTATTCATGTTTTTAAGTTTTAACATGTAATTTTAAAGTATCCATCACATTCAGATCATTAATATCTATAGAATAATTTGAATAACAATTGAAGTATACCAGCCCATTAGCCAAATTACTTTGTAGTACTACTAATAATGAATCATCAAAATTAATAATCTATTATCTCTTAGGAGAAGACATACAAATACATCTAAACTCAATCTATATAAAGGTTTAACTGCTACTGGGACAAGTCCTATGTGAAGAAATTTATAATTTTCCTATATCTATTAATATCTTTAACTGCTAATAATTTAATAGTCTTAATATTTTTATTAATGGCAATCGTAGATTCAAATGTTTTGATATTATAATTTTTAATCAAATTAAAGTGTCCTGTTTTATAAACTCTTTTAAAACTCTCATTTGGAATATTCCAATTTTGTAGATCACTTTCAATTTTTTCTATCTTACTAGAGGTAGCAGAAATATTTAAACTATTTATGATATTTTGATTAGTACAGGAGTCCATTAATATTGGATGGATAATTGTGATTAAAGAATTAATATTTTATCTATTTAAGTACTTTGGATGGATAAATTAAGGCTAACGATATATAATTTATTGTATAACCTAATTATGTTATGAATAATTAATTTCTTTATTATTTCTTTAGAATAATTGTCTAAAGTGTCGGAAGGTACTACTTGTTGATAATAATTATGGTTTTTTAAGATTCCTTTTCTTTGTCCTTTATACTTTTTTTGGTATTTTAAATAAATCTACTTCCGTCTGTTATGATATTTAATTTGTTCAGTAAATGAATAGGTAAGCATAAAAACCTATTCTATCTTAATTTTAATGGGTTGATACTACGAACTATCAACGGAGAAGGTGACACTATTCCTAGGCTAATTGTCTATTCTGGGTTACTCTTTAATAATAAATTCTTAAAGTAGTATTTACCACTAATCTTCTACTAATATTCTCTAATTTTATTCCTCTAGGTTTGGCGACGAGAACATCCTGCGGGTCCGACCGTACGACACACACAGTCTACGCTATTACAAAGGAAAAGTATGAGCTTGCCAACGTCTGAATCGCGATTAACTAGTTACCTAACTTTAAGGAACAAAACTAAGAACACAAGTGGAAGAAGAATGGTACCTACCCAACTAATAACTTATCATCCCAAGAGAAACCTAGCTTCGACCGCGGGCCTAAGAACAGTGCGGGGAGTTAGCTGCTCCTACTCATACCATTCTCGGTCTACTTGGCTCTAATACCAACTTGGAGACAGATCGTGTTCCGGGACAACCATCTATGAAAAATTGGGCAGAGTAACAGGGAAGAGCAGGGATATATAAATTCTCAAAATTAAATAAACTCAAACTGAATAACGATAAGAAAAATTAAAACAGTGTAACAAAATTTAAACTTAAAATAGAAAATTAAAATAACAATAAAGAAAAATATACTTACAAAATTTATTTATTTATTTAGGGAATAAAAAGAGACAGTAAAGGAAAATTAAAATAGAAATGGAAGTGGGAGAGAGGGAGTACGTTACAAGGTTTCAGAAAGGGGCAATGTTTTGCATGCCCTTTATTGGTACAAGTTGAAAGTCTTAAATAGGCAACAGAAAATGCTAACTAACTTCTAACAAACATTAACTATGTTACATGTATGCTTATACTAATACAAACCTTTTGTTTGACACGTAAATATAGTTGTTACACATAATGAAAAATTATTTCACATGTCAATAATTATTACACGTAGCAAAATCTTTTTTTAGCTGACATGTTTTATCCTTTTGACTTTATCTTCTTGTCTGTGGGGTCCACCTTTTCATTGGAGTCTTGTTGGCTCCGTCTTCTAATGAAAGAAGATATTTTTCTCCTTTCTCAGTTCACTGGTATAACTCCATTATCTTCTCAGAATCGGGATCTTTATCTAAACTTGACCAGGCTTCTTCAAGCCTTCTTTTTAATTCTTCTTTTGAAATGTCATATTTCTTTTGTTAAGCTGGCTTTTCATCATGCTCTTTTGGCGTCCATCTTTTAATTCTTATAGTTTTACTCAAATACTTGATCCTTTCAAATTCATGAATATCGAAGAACCAACTAACAATATAAGATATTCTTTTTGAAAATAATAATTTACATAATTTTATATTTTCAGGTAGTGTAGAAATATTTTATTCCACCTGAAACTTCACATACTGCATCAGAAATTATGGTGATAATACATATTTATTTCCTCCAAATTGGCTCCACCATTCGTAAAATCATTGGTGAATTACTGTATTTTTTATTTTGTCAGAATATTTGCTTAATCACGTACTGATATTTGGTGCAATATATATAAATTTATATTAGGCTGCCTTATAATCATACGAATTATAAGTCTGAGGTCAAAGAACTTTTGACAAGGCAATAGGTGTATGTAGATGATCCACAAACCATTCTAAAGGACTTAATATTCTTTTAATCGTAAACTTTGAAAATTGATTACTATTTGGATCATCAATATCTGCTAATTTGTGCTCAATTTTGATAGAATCCATATTTGTTAATATAAACTCGTAATACTTTTGAGTCTTTAGTGAATCTTCTGTCTCCATATAATTCTGATTGGTGTAGCATAGTTTTAATAATTCGGGTATGACAAATCCTTCATATTTTCTATCAAGACTCATGACTGGTAATACCTGCAAAACTACTATTAGAAATTCCTTCTTATCTGATGAAGTGGACTTTGCCTTATTTTTTTTCTGGGTGTTAGGGATCACCGCCTAGGAATATGTTTATGGAGGTTTCATTTCATAACTATATTTTGTCTGGACAGAAATATTTGTAGCTGATGATGAGATGTTATTTGTAAGAGTTAGTTTATTGGATAGGTTAGTTATGGGTTCTTTTAATGAAAAAGATATGTTGCGTTTAGGCGGGGCTGGAAACTCAGCCAGAACTGAATATCTATTTTTGGATTTTTTATCCCCTCTTTTGAAGGGCCTTTTCATTTTGTCTTCTAGTTTAAAGGGTTGAATGGGAGCCTCGGAGGTCTTATTCTCGAGATTTCTGGTCTCATTAATTTCCTGTAAAAAATTTACGTTTAAAAAAAATCTGAGAGAGAATTATCTTCTCCCTTTATAAACTCTATTTCAAAATCAAAGTTTGACATTAAAGCTTGCCATCTGGCAAATATTTGTTTGGAAATTAAATTCATAACATCTTTTTGCAAAACATCTTTGGATGCCTTACAGTCAACTCTTAATAAAAAATATGTATTGACTAAATCATCTTGAAATATAGTAGTACATAGTACTATGGCTAAAATTTCCTTTTTTATGGTACTATAATCTTTTTGAGTATCATTCCAATTTCCTAAAGTAAATCTCACTAGTTGTTCACTGGATTCATCAAAAATTTTATGTATACCTCCGTATTCTATTTCTGACGCGTTGATTTCTACGATCATGAGTTCATCTGGATGTGGTATCTCTAGGCATGAGAGATTTTGAACTATTGTTTTAACTTTTTGGACGACTTAGTGTATTATGGCCCCCATGGTACAAGGTTCTTTTTAAGATGTTGATAAAGAGGTTTACAAATCTGACTAATATTGGGAATTAAATCTGCAACATAATTGAGACTCCCTAAGAATTTCTGGAGTTGCATTTTATCTATTAATTCATCTGGAAATTTAGACGAGAACTCTATGGCTCTACAAATGGATTTATAAGTCCCTTGATACAAAACATGACCCAAAAATCTAATAGAGGTCTGAAATAACTTAATCTTTTTAACAATGACTACTAGTCCGTTTTTCTTAACAACTTTTAAGAAGGTTTGAAGATGTTTGAAATGTTGATCATTATCTTCGGAATAGATTAACACATCATCTATATAAACTATAGAGATATGACTATATGGATTAAGTATATTATTCATAATATTTTAAAATTCTGATGGAAAATTTTTAAGTCCAAAGGGCATTATATTCTATTTATATTATCCAAATGGGACATTGAAGGTTGTTTTTTATTTATCTTTTTTGACGATTTGTATCTACCAAAATCCTGATTTCTTGTCAAACTTACTATAAATATTAGCTTTATAGGTTCTTTTAAGAAAATCTATTTTATTAGGTATGGGGTACTTAATCCATTTTAATAATTTATTAAGGGGTGTGTAATTAATAACTAATCTAGGGGCACCTCTTTTCTTTTTGGTACTATTATTAACATAAAAGGCCGAACAAATCCAAGGTGATTTGGATGGTACTAATAATTTTTTTAGTTAGTAAATCATTAATTTCCTTTTTGCAATACTCTACGCTCAACAACATGCTTGTTAATTTCCAAAATGTGTTAGGAAAGTCTGAACAAACTTCTTGTTCTATAATTTCTCGTAAGTTTTTTATTTTGGCCTCTTCCTCCGGGGCTTTTAGCGAGGATTCAATTTGTTTAATTTTTATATCTTCTTTTAAATAATATATTTGTTGTGAGAGTAAATTTATCTTAAAGATATCTTTATTTTATATATGGTCACTTTGTTCTTTTGATAGAATATTTAGATAAGAAAAATAAATTCTTTTTCCTAATATAGTGGTATAGATACCGTCTAATTCTGCATTGTATGCTTTTATTTGGTTTATAAAAGGGATGCATAATATTATTTCTTCATTTACGTCCTCTGTTATTACAAAATCATTAATTAAACAAATTCTTTCATTACATATATGTCCTTTATGGAGTTTATAATTTATTTTTAGTTGTTCTCCTGTTGCGGAGAACAATCGAGTAGTACTTTTTTTGAGATATTTAGTAGGTAAAAGCCCTTCAATAATGCAGTTTGGTCTGCACCGGTGTCAAATAGTGTAATTTTATTGATGGTATAATTTTTATTTATAACTAAATTAATAGGTATATGACAACTTTGTTCTTTAGTTATAATATTAATTCCTTATTTGATTTCAGGGGGTATTTTATCTGCCTCAAGATTATTGAGTCTTTGTTTAATTTCCCTAACTTCCATTGTTACTTGTACTAATTTTGTTTGAAGATCTTGTAAGGTGATTTTTGAATTCTGTTCTTTAAATTTATTTAATACATTTTTCATATGAAATAGTTTAACCATATAATTATCGGAGTGTTGGTTGAGAAGTATATCCTTTAATTCTATTAGATATTTTTTCTTATTGTCTGGGTCTTCTATATGATCAATTATGTCTAAAATTATTTCCTTACTATTACTAGTAATGACGTTGATAGAGTGGTTACTACATGTATATGTTGTACCATTATCACACTCACAATGATTATTTGAATCATACGATGTACCAGACTGGTCATCATCACTAGAATTCTCTTTGGAAGAGTAGGTATTTTCACTTTCTTCAAGGATTGAATATAATTTATTTTGAACATCGTCTTCTAATTCTAACATATTTATTTTATCCTTCTTCTTATTAGGTACGCGACAATCTCTAGCTCTGTGTTCGAACTTTTCGCAGTTTCAACACTTATCAACATTATTTGTTTTACATTCACCTTTATTGTATGTTTTAGATTTTCTAAATTTTCTTTTATTTTTGTAATATTTATTTTGTCTTTTAGTAATTTTAGAGGATTCTTTTGAAGGGGTAGATATTTTAGTATATCCAAAGTCTTAACAAAAATTTTCTAACTCTTTTCGGGATATTTTACTGTCCTTTTTAACTGATTTTTAAGTTTCATATCTGTACACAAATCTAATCCTATATCATTTATAAAACTTATAAGGTCACCATAAGTTAATTGATGATAGATAATTTTTCCATCAAATTTATCTTTTAATTTTATCCTAACCTTTTCGGCAAATAAGGTTGGTAAACTACTAATAAATTTTCTTTTCAGTAATCATGGTTACAATCTTTTCGAATCATAGCCTTGTTAAGGAAAACATCTTTATACCATCTAAAATCCTCTAACTTTGGACAAGATAGATTATCTTTTCAAATTGTTCTTGAAGTTTGAAAAATTTATCTTTTGAAAATTCTGGTAACTTAAATATTGGATGAGTTTCTATTTTTTTTTATTTTTATCACTGTAAGAGGGACACGGTTTAATAACTGACTTATTATCAACTTCTAGAATTTGATTGGAGACTACATATAGTAGTTAGTTTGTATAATTATTTTGTTATAATAGTTTATTTATTTCTTTGTTTGTGGGATCACCTTTAGTGTCCACTATATCCATTTTAAAAGGTGAAGCAGTAACTATTCTACCATCTATGGGTAAATTAATTTCTTCTAAAGGAGGAATTTTAGATTCAACTACCTTGCTATTAGTAGTATACCATTTATTGATAGCATATTTAACGACTCTTGTTGATCATCTAATTTACCTGTATATTCAAACCATTTAAAGAATTTTATATTATATCTTAATCTTTTCATGTTTTTACACCACTTTTCTCTAAAAGTTGTTCTTTCATCTAAGGAATAGTTTTGTATATAGCAATGTCTTTTTATGGAATTTTCTGGACTAACCCATAATTTGTCTAGATATTTAAAATCTAGTTCAAAACCTTTGTCAAATATAATTGTACAAACATATTTTTTGATAGGCACAGACAAAGTAGTGCCACTATTTTTTATTTACTACTTTTGGTAATATCTTTATTTTATTTTCTTGAAAGTATGAAATAATTATTTATGATTTGTGTAGCATTTTGTATTGTATTATTATTGTTTATTACTTTACTATTTTTAGTATATGTTGGATTGTGTGATGTTGGAAGAGTGGTATTATTATTTATTGTTATTTTATTTTTTATCTCATCAGCCTTAGAACCATAAAATTCCAGAGGGTTCATACGAGTGAAGTCCCTCACCCTTGAAGTCGGAGTAGTGACATTGATCGGGTTGATGGGCCGAGCTTGGTTGGCCACAACTTGGGCCAACATAGAGATAACATTACGGAACTCGGCATAGAACACCTGTTCCTCAACCGGTGCTCGAGGAGTTAGTTCCTCAACTTCTGGAGCCAGACGGGGAAGGGGAGCTCTTCTTGGAGGCATTTTTCTGAAAGAGCAAAAAAATACCAAAGTTTAGAGAGATTCACCATAAGATCTCATGGCACGACATAAGGAAGAAACGAAATGAAGCATTTCCTAAAAATGTCATCATAGCCTCTTATTCATAGACATGGCGCGTATCATACCTATGAATAAGACTCTAATCGACGCGGCATATTGGACTCTGAGGATCATTACAAACCTAGGGCTCTGATACCATATTTGTGATGACCCGATAAGGGGGCCTAGATGTGACATGGCGAAGGAGAACCCAAAAGTCCTCGATCAAGACATCATAGAATAATCACACACATAATCAGTTCGGAAGCGCGAAAGCTAAACATATAACACATAAGCTCTAAGAGATTTGGGACTTGGGACTCAAGCTATGGGGATGATATTGGGAATGGGATAAACATGGATTCACATAACACATAACAATTATCTCTAAGGGGATGGGTAAGTAGGACTCAAGCTATGGGGGCACACCGGGATTATGGGACTTTCCACATAAGCACATAGTCATTCATATTTCCAAACATTCATATCATAAGCATGATAAATGACAATTCTCATAATCAAGGCTAAATAAACATAGTATTACATAATCAAAATGATTAACATAACAAGTCAACGTACAAGAGTTTAGAATGGTCCAACAAACCTCTACATAGATAAGTGGCCTCGACGTGGTTTGAGGCTCACCCTCAAAACATAAGTAAGTAAATGACATAATAAAAACTAGGTAGATAGACAGTGGATATTTTCCTTGAACAAAAGGGCTCACCTCTAGCAAAGTCTTCACAAAATGATCAAGCGTCATCCGATAGAATGTAGATATCGTCTTCGGTCCCTATATGGTTAGAACATGTAGATAAGGATATGGGTTAGCAAAATTAAGCATTAAGTATGTGGTCATTCAATGCGTATGACAATGTAGTATGACCAAGCAACATGACAAGGGGACAAGTGGTACGAAAGGAATGCACGTAGCCAAAGAGTAATATAACAAGATGTTATGCCATGATGCATGAGATGCAATCGTATGATCAATATATAGCAGGGATGTAACCTCAACCGACAACATGGAAGACCCAAGCGAGCTACTACCCGGATCCAGACTACTTGCCAAGTAGTACCCTAGTCACCCTTGTAACAAGGGGAAACATAACATGTTATTCCCTATCTAGGGAGATAACCCATAGTGGCACATGGTTTGATGGAAAGGAGTATGGACCCTGTGGAGATAGTTCACCCGCGTCCAATCCCTCGGTACTAAGTCTCATCCCATGGAAATATATATATATATATATATACGTGCAACTTCAAATAGGAAGACTTACATTCTTTTCAAATCATGCACTGATAGTCAAAACCAAACCATTGATCAAATCATGCTCATTCTTAGTCCAAAGGCCATCAAGAGTTTCAAAAATCATTTTCATGATCATTCCATGTCAATGCAAATAAGAGTAGCCCATCTAAATAGCTTATCATATCAAGCCTTCAAAACATGTCATGGTGGTATAATGTAACAACCCGAAATTTTTTTAAATCTCCTTATGGTTGTCCTTGTATGGTGTACTACAGGTCATGGTTGATATTTTGTAGCCACGGGTTGAGTTTAAGCGGCCGAACGCAAAATGGGCTAGTTGGTGGCCTAGAGGGACAGTTTTTGTAGTGTACTTTAACCGGTCACAACTTTTGATTTGGATTGAACCATGTGTTATAATATATATCAAATTTAATCTCTTTGATTTAGCTTCGCAACACAACTGGTTTCACTTGATTCGGAGTTCGGATGATGGAGTTATGGCCCAAACAGTGGGACTGTCTGAAATTCGGAAGACATTATTGATAGGCTCAGAAAAGTGGCCAAGGGCAGGGCCACGGACTGTGAAACTTGTCAAGGTCCGTGAGGGTTGTCATGGGGTGTTCCAGTGAGCTAGGGGTGGCCAGGAACTACCTGATGAGACATGTGTTGAGCCACGGACCATCAAACGGTTCGTGCGCATGCTCACGACCCGTGTACTATCCCGTCAAGTGGGACAGTAGCTAGGCCAAGCCATGGAAAAGTTTAGGTGACTACGTCTAGGCTCATGGGACAGGTACACGGCAAGTCAACCTTAAAACGGTCCATCAAAAGTGTCCGTAAAGTGTTACAGAAAGTCCTCCGAGAGTTCGCATTGGAAATTTGGTTAAGTGAGGTTTGACGGGAGGTGTTCATGGCCAGTGTGACCTTTCATGGGAACTATAGCACCGTGTGACTCTGATTAATCTCAGAAAGTTGCATTTTATTAATGGTAATTTCGTGATTTAACATTTCCTTAAGACCCTTTTTGGTACCCTAAGGTCTGGTAAACCCCTAAAATATTCCCCAACCCTCATTCATCCATTCAAACTCTACTACATTCACTCTTAATATTCTAAGACTCTCTTGGCCTCCATTGAAGAAAGCTTGGGAAATTCGTGGAAGAAGACCTTGACTAAGTTTGACCTTGTTAATTGTTGGTGGAATTAAGGTATGTGGGACTTGATTCAAGGATCC
>JBCEWC010016054.1:0-13347 GCA_038996855.1 Solanum aculeatissimum | reverse complement strand
TTTTTAAGGGATTTTTGTAATTTTGCAAACGGTGGGGATATATTGAAATTAGCTACCTACACTATGGGATTTGTAAAGTTTTACCAACATTTTATTAGGTACTCAAATAAAAGAAATTAAATTTGTAAACTAATTTTTTGGTTGGGCTTTTATTTGGGCCTATTTTTTACTTCACAGGCTCAGTTGGCCTAGTAAATCTTTTGGTGTAAGATTTGGCTTTTTTAAAGGAAAAATAATGTAGCTAGGTAAACATATGATATGTATTTACATTATACACTATAATTTGAAAAAATTATAATTTATAGCTATAGTTAGGGTTTTGTTGTTATTTTCTCTCTCCTCTTTCCCTGCAATTTCTTGTCAAATATACAATTACATATGTATATCAGCTACATATATACAATTATTTTGACAGATATATATAGTCAATTCTATAGATATACATATACAATTTGCCTCTCTCCACTCTCTTCCCTCTCTAGCTCGCCTCTATCCTCCCTCTTCCAATCTCGCTTGCCAGATATACAAATACATATGTATATTAGTTACACATATACAATTACTTGACAAATATACACATACAATTTGACAAATATACATATACAATTCACCTCTCTCCTCCCTCTCTCAATCTCGCTCGCCTCTCTCCTCTCTCCTCTCCTCCCGGTCACATAGCTGAGGTTATGTTGTGTAATTATGTAAAATATAGCTATTTGACCATATTAAGTTTCAAGCCTAGGCTATTTATGAAAATTCCCCTTTTTAAAATGATAATAGTTTGTGTGGCCTTGTAATCTTTAATTTAAACAAAAAAAATAAAAATAATTGGTAGGATTAGATTATGATATAGTTTATTGAGATAATTACATTCACAAGACACTGAGAAAAAATATTTACACAAAAAATAGTCCACTTTTTTTGAATTACGACAAGTAGTCATCCGGATGACCTTTGGCTATTTGTTACAATTTTGGGTATTCAGCCCTCATTGTATAGGCATGCATAGGCAATGTATATTTGTGTATCATAATGTATATTTAGTGTATAGCTCATGTATAAGTAATATGCATTGTATAGCAATGTATACTTTCTATAACTATATTAAATAGTCATGTATAGTTTCGCTGATTTGGGCTATTTTTTATGTAAATAAAACACGGGCTACCTTTTTTGTAAACTTTTTACTTTTTTTGTATATATGTGTAATTTTTCCTTTTCAAATAAATTACTAGAATTGGCCAAAACTTCATTTTCTTGCTTCCCGGTTATTCTCCATTAATGGTTTCTAATCTTCTTCGTCCTCTTTCCATTTTGTCATTAATGGCTTCTTTTCCTTTCCCTTCTTGGTTCGTCCTCCTCCTTCTTCTTCATCTTCTTCTTTTTTTCTATTTTGTGTCTTCTTCTTCTTGTTTTGTTTTAATTTGGCATACTAAAAAATTGAATTATTTCGAGCAAATTATATATCAAAAGACTTGAAACATCAAGAAGATTTCATGTCTAAAATCTGGGACTGTTTAAAGGTGATTTGAGTTGATGGAGATTGAATTCGTCAATGTATACTCTATGTATGATCAGTGTATATTTCATATATAGTTAAGCTATTTTTAGTTTTTATTTAGTGTATCATAAAGTATAGTCAGTGGATAGCTCAAGCATCGATAGGCTATATTGTATAGTCAATGTATACTTTCTATGAATTTTATCAAATTATAATGTATAGTCAATGTATATTTTAAATGACTTTTGACAATTTTTTATATTGATAAAACATGACTATATTTGTTGTAAACTAATTACTCCCTACTTTATTGTATATATTTGAAACAATCCAATAATATTTAAGTGCGTCAATTATCCGCTCATTTATTAAGTCAACTCTATTTGACATTCTGATCTGCTCATTTATCAAGTCAACTCATTTTGACATTCTCAAATTCAACCAAATTCAACTCGAACCCTCTGGTCAATTCCACCTACTTGTATGGATAGAATCAAATTAGTATACCCTCAATAGACTTCATACATCAAAAGCAATAGGAAACTAACGAAAGTACAAATAGAGTCCACCTAATACACTTCATATATCTAATGCACACAAAAAAGTACACATAAAAAGTTTTTAAAAAGAAACAAGTCACAAGTATTAATGTGAAGAGGTTAAGAATTCACATAGATAGAGGGGGGGTTGAGTAGTTTGAATTATTACAAACAAAAATATATTTAAAAAACTTTGATTGCACGTTTGGGAAGGGAAACCCAAGGTCAAAGAAGAGACAAACGAGGGGTTAGATTTCTGGATTTTCACTAAATTTGAAGTCCCCAAAGTGTGTCATTTAATTTCACTCACTCAAACTTCCACATTTTTAAATAAATATGATTACCAAAAAAAAAAATTAATTATTGTGAAGAGAACTCAACGAGGTGAAAACAAAAATAATATTTAATAGAAATAAAGAATATATTAATAGTAATATTTTCTTGGTCATACAAAAAGTCAAATATGCTAAGTAAAAAGGACCCAAGGGAGTGTATTTATCCCTTCTTTTTTGTTTTTTAATTTTGTGTTTTTTTTTTAAAGATTTTTATTTTTACACATAAAGTCATGAGAAATAAATTTATATAGGGTCATTTTTCTCAACTCAAATTGTTAAAAGTTCAACGTTTATAGTTCTTAGCATTGAACTCGTTAGATTTTTAAAGATATTAGTTTATATCTAATATTTATTACAATTAAAGTAAATTTTTACATATAAATTTATATTCTGCATCAAATCTATTGAGTTCAAATGAATCCAACACTGATACATGAGATCTGCCCCTATCTAGACATGGTTTGCGATTGAAGTCGGAGAAATTAATTACAACGACAACACCAACAAAAAATACCTAGTGTGATCCCACAAATGTATATGGTTCAGACAAATTTCTTTCCTTTAAATTAGCTTTTAGAGTGTGATCGAGTTAAATACAAGATCTATTTAATTTGTTATCAGAGTCAAGTCCATTAAATCTGTTGTGGCGATCTTGAATTGTGTGGTGGATTATGAATATATTTTTGACTCTAAGCATGGGGGATGGGTTGTGCGTGTGATGAGAATGATCCATATCAAATCAGGGCGAGATTTGAAAATTATATTGTCTAGAATAATTCTTTTTTATTTGAGCTAGCTTTTTGAGATATAATATCAACCGTTTTCAAGTTTAAAGTTTCACATCAAAAAGGGGTTAATAGTACTATTTTGACAAGAAATTTCAAACTTTGAAATATCAAATTATTATTATTATATATTATAGGTAGAGTTACATAATTGCTTTTCAAGAAGCAAGAAAAATTGAGGAAATCCATGGCTTGGTTTTCAATAAAATCAGAAAATCGAAGGAAATTGACCCGTGCGGTCTTTAATTAAACATATACTACTTAAACTTAGGTAGTTGAATTTTTACCTACCAAAAATCTAGGTAATAAATTATTACTGTGTGGTAAACACAAAACCCTTAACATAAATGACCATGCACGTGACAAACCAAAAAAAAAAGTGAAAAAAAGGGCGGATAAACTCTACTACGACAAATACTTATTTGCATCTGATATTTATATCAAATCGATAAATATATGTCAGGCTTATACATACATAATAACATTACTTTATCATAGTTAATTAACGAATTTACTTTATTAATTTATTTAACTATAATAAATTATAATATCAATTTGATATAAACACACGATGCAAATAAATTATGTCGACTCTATTTGTAACAATCCATTTTGAGATGAGAAGTCTCACATCGGCAAAACACACGAGAGATGTTGGGTATATAAGTAGACAATTCTTATCTACTAATGACGTGATTTAAAGTTGTGCGGGCCTAGGCCCCAAGTGGACAATATCACTAGCGAGTCGGGCTGTTATTGATGGTATCAGAGTCACTCCTGTGTCAGTCTTGTCGATATGGGTCAGAGTTAATTGAGTTTAGTGAATCTCGGGTGAGGTAGGACAAATCTCAGTGCTGAGTCTAGGTGAATCTCATACAGTGGGACAAACATCTTTGCATCCCGTTAATAATTGGGATCATCCATATTCTAATTATTATAATTTTGACTCAAAATTTGTAATAACACTAATCATATATAGGGATACGATTGAACTAAATTTTCAACGTATAAAGATAAATTTGAATATTATCTCTTCGTTATATTTAAAAGTAAGTATAAAAGAGCAATTTCAAGCCAAAATATATTATAAGAAACATATGATCCCAACTTTTATTTTTCTTTTTTGTTTTACTATTTCCAATTCATTTTTGTCTCCTCTTTAAGAGAAAACTTGAAGTGGAGCAGTTATTTGGTAACACATTTTCTCTTTGACTTTATTTTGACATAAAAATAAGAGCTTGATCCATTTATTTTTATTTGTTTTAGTTAATTCCGATTCAATATTAGAAGTATATTTATGTTTTTTCAATAAATAATCAAATACTTTTATCTGCGATCAATCTTTATCAAATGAGTTATAGCCTCTATAAAAAAAAACTACATAATTCTTACTATTTATATAATATGATATGACTATATTCGATCATATCAAAATTTTGTTATGTATGGTCTATGAATAATGATATTTTATCAATATAAAAAGTCAATTTCAATAGACTTATTAGAGTATTCTATGCATCAAATAGTGAAACTTACCAAAAATCATGTACATGATAATTGATAAATAATGACCAAATTTAAAATAAATAAAAAATTAAAATAAATCAATACAATTAAAGTAATTAATATTAACCATTGAAATAATTAAATGTCATTAGATATGCGAGACTCAAAATGTCATGCTGATTAAAGTGCGTAGATGTTTGAACTCCTCTTCAAGACATAATACTGAAAATGTTTGTTGATGAGAGTTCTCAATAAGTGAGCTTGAACTGAATCAATCAATATTGATGTACCGATTCAATCTGAATTCTTAAAATAAATTCAATTTTTTATGATGGACGAGTAAGTAATATATAAGAATCTGACTTTAGCAATGATATAAAAACTCACTTTTTAGATGAACAAATTCAAATTCGAAAAGTATTGCTCCGAAAAAAAAGTTATGACAAGAAAGTCAAAATCTTTATGACTATAAACCCTTTTGAATTTGTTAGTGGAGCCCAAAAGGGTCAACTAGGGTAGTTTAACACTATTTTAATTAATTTAGGACCTATTATTGTCCCTAAAATACCCCTCAAGATTTGATCATTAAGATAATAAACAACCCTTAATTACCTTAGCTGGAGGGTATCTTTTAGTATAATATAGTCAATTACTTACTTTATCATAAAACTGTATTTAATCTGACAAGTCAGTGGAATAGAAGCTGTGAAAGAATGGAATAGAAGGAAATAGATTTTTTTGGATCTTGAGATAAACTATAGTCTTGTAAATTATTATTTAAAAATAATCATAAGTCTGAGGGAATTTTACATGTTGAATATAATTTTGTGCTTTTGTCTTGGGAATTGTTTTTTGGTCTGTGACTCCAAAATTGTTATTCAAATTAGCAATTGATAAAATATATATAATTACTTGGAAGTTTGCTTTGTCTTGATATACACACATTAATGGAAATTATTTAATATTTTTACATATATATTTATGGTCATGAAATAATATCATATCCCCATAAGGGTCAATTTAGTGAGTTTCTTGAGATTCTTAGAATTGGAATAAACAAAATACAAATTGGTACAACAAGACATTGAAGTGAGAAATAAGAGTCATTGCTAGGAATCCATTTTTCTTCACCTTAGAGTATTTTAATTCCTTGGTAAGTGATTAATTCTAATTGGTATTATTTTTCCATTTTTTCTTTTTAGTTTAATAATTTAATGCGCACTTAAAATATACGTTATCAAATCATTTAAAAGATACAATGATAAGTAATTATCCGTAAAAAAAATAAAACAGTCTCTCTACCATTGAGGTAGTGGTAAGGTCTGCGTATATTCTACCCGCCCCAAACCCCACTTGTGGGATTTCACTGGGTATGTTGTTGTTGTTGTATATGGCTTTGCCATTACCTACCACATACAATGATTATAATACATTAAGGATTCGTTTGGTACGAGAGATAAGGGATAATTAATTCACAATATTAATTTAAGGATAATTTTATTACATTTGATTGGAATAAAATTGAAATAACTTATCCTGAAATTCGATCATATAGGGTTATTTTATCCTACTTAAGGCAGAATAATAATTTTATGATAACTAATTCCAAGATAACTTATTCCCCAATCAAACGAGCTCACATAGTGCTAAGAGATTCTACAATATCATTAAACAATATACACAATTAGTACAATATAACATGTTAGTATTACTTTAGTTTTAAGCATACCATATCAAGATTAATACACAAAGTTACTTACTCCTTCTGTCCCAATTTATATTACTTACTTTCCTTTTTAATCACTTTCATAAAAAAAAATATTTTTATATTTAATAATAATTTAATTTTAAAATGTCTATTTTACCCTTAATGAAATAATGTTCAACCACACAAATATCTATGACTCATTTTAGACTTTAACTCAAAAGTTTGTCTTTCTTCCTTTCGGACCAGGCTCCTCTCCATTTTTCTCAAGTTCGTATCTTGATGACTGACACGTGGCATAAATTAGATTTTAATGGCTAAGATTTAATTGACTTTTTTTTTTCTCTCTATTTAATGACATAAGTCAATTAAATTGAAGTAGTTAAAATTTAATATTTAAAGTCTAAAATTTACATGCTTGAAAACCATACCTATTTTACTCTTAATGAAATGATTTCTTACAACTCATTTCAGATAAAAAATTTCAAAAATTTGTCTTTCTTTCTTAAACTCCGTGTCAAGTCAACCTGACTCATATAAATTGAGAGAGAGAAAGTATATTTTTGTAAACACACTAAGGGGTCGTTTGGTTGGCAACATGTTATCCCAGGATAATTAATTCCGGGATTAGCCTTATCCCACTACTAAGGCAAAAATGGTGGGATAAATAGTCCTGCAGAGATTACCTTATATCTCCAACTAAACATGGGATAAAATAATTCCACATTTTATTCCTGAATTATTATAACTTATACCTCACACCAAAACAACCCCCAAACAATATAAAAATTCTTCATTAACAATATATATAAAAAATTCTTAGCCAAAGATAAAGCCAAAATTAGTAATTGCCAAAGAAGTATATAGAAAGCTTTTAAAGTCAGCAGAAAAGTCGGCTGATCCTTCGGAGGGAAGACCCCTCTTTAGGAACCATATAATCATTTTCCCAATTCTAAAACTTAACACAATTTATTTCTTTCTTCAACTTATCTTCATATTATAAACTTTTCCTTCTTCAATATTTAGGGTTTCATCAATACTTAGTTTCCCTTAAAACTTCTTTTTCTTTTTTTTGGTATAAGAAAAAAGGTTGTCTAAGTTAGGTAGATATTAGGGTTTCCACCATTTCATTGTTGTTTTAGGGTTTTAGAGAGTAGTTGTTAAGTTAGAAATGGAAGAAAGAAATCATGAAAAAGAGAAAAATATGGATGAAGTGATGCTTCCAGGATTTAGGTTTCATCCAACTGATGAAGAGTTAGTAGGGTTTTATCTAAGGAGGAAAGTTCAACAAAAGCCAATATCTATTGAACTTATCAAGCAACTTGACATCTATAAATATGATCCATGGGATCTACCAAGTAAGAATTCATCATGCTTTTTGTTATCAAGATTATTTCATAGGTGTTTTTATACTTTCATGTTGTATCTAGTGTAATTTAACATGCTATATATGACATGTTTGACTTTCTAACGAGTACGATGAGTAACGGTTGTTTGTAATTATTTTCTAGATGAGTTTAACTTATATATACAGATAATTAAACTTTTTGGTCGTACACTAGAAAGCTCCTAAAATATATTTATAACTTTCCAAAAGTGAGATTTACGAAGGGGAGACTTGGAGTAACTGGGGTTCAAGGTTTGGAAACAGTCTCTGACAGAAATGCAAGATAAGACTGCGTACAATAGATCCTTGTAGTCGGACCATTTTCCGACCGGACGTTTTAGTGCACCGAGCTTGCCCTTCTTCTTTCTTCTTCAAAAGTGAGATTTATATATGATCTTGAAAATAAAGCAAGTTATATAAAGTTGACATGATAGAATAAAAGAACATTAGTACTAAAACTTAGTAACTTTTTCTTTTTTAATATTCTTGGTTTCATCATGTCCTTAAAAGATGAAACTTAGCTAACTACTCTTTTGTTTTTTTTTAATTTTTTTTTAATTATTTAGCAGAGTTGGCAGCAGTGGGAGAAAAAGAATGGTATTTCTATTGTCCAAGGGATAGAAAATACAGAAATAGTGCAAGGCCAAATAGAGTAACTGGTGCTGGTTTTTGGAAAGCAACAGGTACTGATAGGCCAATTTATTCATCTGAAGGATCAAAATGCATTGGCTTGAAAAAATCACTTGTTTTCTACAAAGGAAGAGCTGCTAAAGGGATTAAAACTGATTGGATGATGCATGAGTTTAGGTTGCCTTCTATTACTGACTCCAATGGACCAAAGAGATTCTTGGACAAACATATTCCTCCTAATGTAAGTTTCTCAAACCTAAAATAATTTGTTTTTTTACATTATCAGTGTATTTTAACCTGTTGTAATAGGTAATAGTATAGTCTTATAATGAGTGAGATCTGAAGAGAGTGGGTGTATGCAGACCTACGTGGCGTAGAGAGATTGTTTTCGATAAACAGTCGATTAAAAAATAAGTTAATTAATAGTTTCACTTATTATAACGAGATTAAGTTTTGTATATTGTCGGTGTAAGTTTTTTATTCTATCAAATCATGATCCAAAAGATATTTATAAGTAAGTCTCCCCTTAAAGTATGAGATTTGAAATCTTGAACTAAGACAGTTACCTGCAATTATCTTGTTGTTGATCTGATAGTGTAAACATGTATTTACATTGTTCAGTGTGTAGAAGTTAAACTCTGTGTTATATGTGGTGACAATGAAAATAATTTATTTACAAACATGTTATAGTAGGTAATATAATCAACCTTATATTGCTTATTTTTGCAAAATTATTCATAATTATTTTTTTAGTTGACCTGATAATATAAAAAATATTTTTAATTGTTAGTGTATAGAAGTTTAAAGTCTTTACTAATGTAATTTTTTTTTTCTTTGAATATTTTAGGACTCATGGGCCATATGTAGGATTTTCAAGAAAGCAAACTCCAATGCACATAGAGCTCTTTCTCATTCTTGGGTATCACCACCACAAGTACTACCTCAAAACAACACTACATCTCATGATTTTCTAACAAGTAGCCACTTTACTAATACTTCACCTCTCCAATTTAATGACTTGCAAAACTCATCCAACAATATGACTAATAGTAGCTTCACCACATTAGACCTCCCTCTTTACAAAACCCTCAACTCAATGTCTAGTTATAACAATAAACCTCCTCAACAAATTTCAATTTCAAACCACCATGACCCTATCACAAGTTACACTACATTTTCTTCATCATGTGTTGACAATATGAACAATATTGATGCTTCTTCTTTGCTCTTAAACATGTCATCTTCTATATTTGGAGATTATTCAATCGCGTTACCGGAGAATATAGAAGGTGGTGGTGGTGGTGGTGGTGTTCATGATGTGACATTAAAGGAAGCTAATAATGTTATCAACAACATGGAACATATGGAGGAACAATGGGGAAATCATGTTGTTAGATCTAATATTGAAGTGCTTCCATTGATGAATAATTTTCCATTAAATATGGCTGCTGATGCATGGAAGACAAATTTGCTTTGGGATTCTTCTTCTCCTTGTCCTAGTAGTGAAATGTCTACAAGTTATTCTACTAACAAGTGTTACACTTGAAGTACCTAACTTTTAGTGTGGTGTTTTTTCGTTTCAAGAAGTTAGCTTTTTGTTTTCTTTCTTTTGGATTTTTGTTTTTGTTTTGTGGTCCTTTTTAGTTTGGACTTAGTTTTAGTTTTGGATTAGTGTTGTAAAAACACTCTAATGTAGGTTTTTCAATTGATTCATGACTAATCAAATGGTTTCTTCTAAAGGTTTTGGCCTAGATATTGAAGATTATTAATTTTTCATGTTACATATTAGTAGTAGTTGTAAAATTAGCCCATGAGAACATGATATGTCTAATTCGTTGATTTGTTTATTTATTAGTAGTTTAGTTCATTTTATAAGTTCATTTAAACTTGGGCCGATATGTATCAAAAATTGACTTATAGAAACTTTGTCAAAATGTTTTTAAAAAGAAATTTTCTTTATTTGATATGTTATATATAGTTATAATAAAGAAAACTTATTTTATTATGTGCTTTAAAAATTATAAAAGAATAACTAAAGAAATTAGAACTTAGTCAGAATTGAGCGAATTGTTTTTGAGGATTTTTCACATATAGCTACTCAAAAATACCTTATTTATGTTCCATAGCTATAGTTTGACTAATTACATTTCGTAACTATAGTTATAGCAAAGTTTGTATAATTCATCCAGCATTTATATACGTTTGTTATAATTCGTTATGCAATTCGCAGTTTTTGTATAGCGTTTGTATATTTCGATATACAATTCATGCACAATGTTTGTATAATTCGCTATACAATTTGATTCGTGCACAACTTTTGTATAATCGTGCAAATAATACAAAATTCAAATTGTATTAGAGTTAGATGTTTGTCACAGACCGTAATTAATTCAAACTATAGTTATGTTAGTTAATTAACAGTATATGTTTGTTTATTCGTGTAATTTTTCAATTGTTTTATGACCCATTTTTTAACTCAACTTAGCCCAACTCAAGCGCAGAATCGCCCATTTTTTTAGTTAGCTCATTTTAACCAGCTCAAATTCAATTCAACTCGCTCATTTTACACCGTTAAATCATAGTTTCATGTGCTTTATAGAGCCTTTCATTTTGGTCGTCTCTATTCGTTTGTTTTCTTTCCATTTTTTTTTCACCAATATATTGATATGACATAACATATTTTTTAACCCTAATAAAATAAAATATATATGTGACATAACATATGGCAAATAACAAGCTGTTGTCGTTTTGAGAAAATGATCCTATACAGAAATAACATCCCTATACACTTTAAGACATTTAATTATATGAATGTGTCAATAAATTTTATTTTTTTTAATCAAAAAATTGAAAGTTCTAATTCAACAGCCCCAACAATACCATTTATTTGTTGAAAAATAAACTTTTATAAGAAAAATTGCATTGCTATAATAACTCTAAAACGAATTTAAACAAAAATAACCAACTATGCTATCACTTTTAAACACCATTAGTAATCACTTAGTACTAATCCACGATTTTTTTTTTATAAGTTTCACCAAATCTAACATCAATTTTTCAACTAAAAAAATTGAAAGTTCTGATCCACCAAACCAAGCATCAACCATTCTAGGTTTTACCAATTTTAATACCAATCATTTTACCAAAAAACTGAATATGCTCATTTACCAAGTTTAACAACAACCATTCTTTGTTGAAAAAAATCTCTTCCAAAAACAAATACAATGTCTTAATAGATGTAAAAGAAATTTTTTAAAAAAATCAATCATGCTAACACTTTTAACCATCATCAGTCACCAATTAATATTTTTTACCATAGAATATGACTAAGTTTCACCAAATTTGATACCAACAATGCACCAAAAAATTGAATATGCTCATTCACCAACCTTTGCAGTAAAAAGGGAAAAAGAAAAATAGAAACTTTGGCATAATAACTCTAAAACGAATTTAAACAAAAAAAAAATCAAACTTTGCAGTAAAAAGGGAAAAAGAAAAAAATTTAAGATACTTTGGAAGTTTAAAATGTAATAAATGTGTTGTCAAATCTCAAGAGTTGACATAGATGTAAATATAAAACTTAAATTTGTAAATATTCTTAAGAGTTGACATGATTGGTAATATAAGGTCTTAGAGTGTATAGTCTTGCAGTTTTTTCATTTCTTGTATATTATTTATATACAATTTTTAACATTATGTTTGTTGTTTTTCTTGTAAAAAGAGCTATATAACTAAATTAATATTTGTAACTGGCTATTAAACTAAATGTCTCTACTTTTATTACTTTATTTTGTTAGGTATAAATATTTGATGCGAATAAGTATATAAAATAATAAGAGTGTTAACTCGATTTCAACTTTGACTCAAGATCTATGGATTTACACTTACAAGATTGACTTGTGAACAACCAACCACTTGGGCTTGATCGTGGGTTGTTGTAGGATGGTTGGAGTTCCTCCATTCTTAATCAGATGTTTCAAATTTGAGTCGCGAATATGAAAAAACTTTGTTAGAAGCGTTGTCTCTAGAATATGCCTCGCAATGTTAAATCGAATATAATCAAGTTTCAATGTAGATATCCAACACCCGAAAAAAAGAAAAAAAAACTTGGCTCATGTCAAGTTGTTGAACTAAGATATCCAACTTCAACGTATAAAATGAAGTGGAATTTTCATAAATAGCCACCTAATGAAACATAATAGGCAGAAATAGCTAAAGTTTCTAAAATTACATTTCATAACTTTGGTCATAAAAATTATTTTGTATAAAAAGTGTATGTACGCGAGCCTTATACAAAATAAAATTACGCTATTAATTACTGATTTACTATAATTAAGTTATTGATATGGAAACTGTTCCTTAATTAATGGTAGTGGAATCTAATCAGACCTCCTTGCCTAATATGAATCTTTATACCAAAAAAAATCATAATAGTCTTGCTTCCGCTAAAAAATAAAAGAAAATTGCGTATTTTTTCTGCATAATTATACGAAAATCAGGTAAGAAAAATTGTGATTACGTTAGGATGTGTTTTTTTGTGCAAACATGAATATTATATGAATTGTTGACGATATTCAAGTGAATAAACTTTAATATTTTCGATTTTGCCTTCTTGCAGTCGTTATTGTTTTTATTTATAACTAAGTGTGTGATTGTTATACATTGACGATTGACTTTCGCGTTTACACTCATGTGATTGTTAGCTTACATATTTATGTTGTAATAGATCTGAAGAACAAGTGTATTAAAAATATTTTATATTTTTGTTTTGTATGTATAATTAAAAACGTGTTACGTTCACCTGTATATCTATAAAAAAATGTGCTATTTTGATAGTTATCATTGTATACGTGTGTGTTTGTATTTAACAAAATTGTTTGTAGCGTTGATAATGATTTTTTTGTGTGTGTGAATTAATCTGTATATGAATAGGTTTATAAATTGTTTGTTGCGATCATATTT
>JBCEWC010016053.1:0-13348 GCA_038996855.1 Solanum aculeatissimum | reverse complement strand
GGTCCTGTCGGAAAGACAACGTGCACCTTAATATAGGCAAAAAGCCTAAGTTGAGGGTGGCTAGGTTAGGAAAAAGGTAGAAAATGAAGAAAAAGGGGGGATGAATAAAGAGATGAAGAAAAAGGGGGAAGTAAAGCTGGAAAAATAAAATTAAAAAATAAATAAAGAAATAAATAAAGAAAACAACAGTTGGCAATGCTTCTAAAAAACACAGGGGGATAAGGAACTGCCACAACACTTGAGGTATGCATTTCTTGGCAGTAATAACATTCTCCCCATGATTTTGGCAGCAAATTTATAGGAAGGCCAGAAGATGGTATTGTTGGGAGTGCTCTAGAAGTTCAAAAAGGCCATTGGATGGTCCATAACAGATATTATGGGGATTCCACTGGGAATATGCACACATAAGATCAAGTTGGAAGATAATTGTGTGTCAAGCACTGAACACCAGTGTTGGCTAAATCCGTTTATGCAAGAGGTCGTGAAGAAGGAAATTATCAAGTGGATGGATGTTGGGGTTATATACCCAATCTCTGACAGCCATTGGATTAGCCCGGTGTAGTGTGTGCCTAAGAAAGGAGGCAAGACGGTGGTCGCCAATGACAAGATTAAGCTAGTTCCATCGTGACCTGTCACTAGCTGACGAGTCTGCATAGACTATGAAAAGTTGAACAGATGGAACTTTAAGGATCATTTTCCCATACACTTCATGGAACAAATGATAGATTGACTGACAGGTGGTAGTATTTCCTGGATGGGTATTCGGGCTACAATCAGATAACTATAGCTTTTGAGGATCAGGAGAAGACCACTTTCACTTGTCTGTATGGAACTTTTGCGTTCAGGCGGATGCACTTTGGGTTATGCAATGCCCCAACCACCTTCTAGTGGTGTATGATGTCCATATTCTCCGATATGGTTGAGTACACCCTTGAGGTATTTATGGATGATTTCTCTATAGTAGGTGAGTTTTTTATGATTGTGTTCTAAACCTCAGCAAGGCATTACAATGTTGTGAGGAGGCAAACCTGGTCTTAAACTAGGAAAAATACCATTTCATGATCAAGTAAGGGATCATCCTCAGCCACAAGATCTCTGAAAGGGACATAGAGGTAGACAAGGTGAAGATTGAGGTTATTGAAAAGTTGTCGCCTCCTAACTCTGTTAAAGGGTTTCAAAATTATCTAGGACACGCGAGGTTCTACTACCGATTCATCAAAGACTTCTCTAAAATTGCACACCTATTGTGTAAGCTATTGGAGAAAGATGCAAAGTTCCAGTTTGACGAAAGTTACATGCAAACCTTTGTGACCTTGAAGAAAAAGTTAATCTTTGTGCCTGTGATAGTAGCTACTGACTGGTCATCCCCATTTGAGATAATGTGTGATGCCAGTGGAAATGCAGTGGGTGTTGTGTTTAGCCAGAAGAACAACAAGATTTTTCATCCTATCTACTACGCTAGCAAGACCCTCAATGAGGCTCAAAGGAATTACACTGTGACTGACCAAGAGTTGTTGGTCGTAGTATATGCATTTGACAAGTTTCGGGCCTACCTTTTAGGCACAAAGGTGATTGTACATACTGACCATGCATCTTTGAGATACCTCATGGCTAAGAAAGATGCCAAGCCAAGATTGATCAAGTGGGTCCTTCTGCTGGAAGAGTTTGACTATGAGGTCCGCGATAGAAAAGAGACCAAAAATCAGGTAGCAGACCATATGTCCTGGTTAAAGGACAAGTCCCGGGGTGATGATTGGCTGACCATTGATGATTCATTTCCAAATGAGCAGGTATTAGCCGCATCTGTTGACTTAATTCCTTGGTTTACTGCTTTTGCTAACTATCTGGTGAGTGACCTCATGCCTGAGGGCCTAACCTTTCACCAAAAGAAAAGGTTTCTTTATGATGTGCGCAGGTATTTCTGGGATGAGCCGTTCTTGTTCTACACATGTGTTGATGGGATCGTTAGACGATGCATCCCTGAGGAGGAGATGATGAGTATCATGGAGGCCTGTCACTCTTCCCTAGTGGAGGGCCATCATGGTAGTGCTCGGACCGCCAAGAAAATACGACAATGTGGGTACTACTGGCCTACCATTTATAGAGACTCCCATGACTTGGTGCAGGGATGTGATCAGTGACAGCGTCAGGGCAACATCTCTAGACGTCAGGAGATGCCTATGACACCTATTCTGGAGGTGGAGATATTTGACATTGCATTGACTTTATGGGCCCATTTGTAGTTCCTATTGTATGAGTTATATCCTGGTGGTAGTGGATTATGCCTTAAAGTGGGTAGAGGTCATGGCATTGTGAAATAATGAGAGCAAAAATGTGGTCCAATTTCTGAGGTGGAATATCTTTTCCAGACTTGGGACTCCCAGAACTATCATAAGTGATAGGGGAAATCACTTCTATAACAAGACTTTCCATGTTGTGCTAGTCGAGTATGGAGTCTACCAACATAAGGTTGCCACGCCTTACCATCCATAGACCAGTGAATAGATTGAAGTGTCCAATAGAGATATCAAGGAGATCCTGACCAAGTCTGTGAATGCGGCCAGAACTGATTGGGCCAAGAAACTGGATGATGCACAGTGGGCCTATCGAACAGCTTACGAGACCCATATTGGTATGTCACCATATCAATTGGTGTTTGGTAAAGCCTGCCATCTACCGGTGGAGTTAGAGAACAAAGCATTCTAGGCCATGAAAAAGCTGAATATGAACTGGGATGAGGCCACAAATTTGAGACTTGATCAGCTCAATGAATTGTAAGAGTTTTGCCTGCAAGCATATAAGAATGTTGTGCTCTACAAAGCCAGGATGAAAGCCCAGCACGACAAGCACACCACACCTCATAGCTTCAACTTTGGTGACAAGGGTGTTGCTGTACAACTCTAGACTGAGGCTTTTTTCAGGAAAACTCAAGTCTAGGTTGGTTGACCCGTACAAAGTTGCTCAGGTATTCCCCCATGGTGCACTAGAGCTAGAAGCTGAAATGGGGCATAGGTTCTAAGTCAATGGTCAGCGGTTCAAGAAATATTTAGGTGGTGCTGTTGAAGTCTCCTTGGTGGAGGAAGTGCACCTTGACGAAGTCTGACAAGTCAAGGAGTCGCGTCGTGCCGCGACATTAAATCAAGAGCTTCATGGGAGGCAACCCATGCTCTATATTAAGAAATAAAAGAATATATATATATAAGAAAGAAAGAAAGAAAATTATTACTTTTAATGTCTTTTTGTAGTCGCAAGTACACGAGGGCATTATTGGGAAGTCCCTTAAGAGGTCCATGATGGGTGGCACATGTGTAGGAGCTTAAAATGAGAAAAGATGAGTGAAGGCAAGTTCCACGAGTCGTTACACGGACCATGCATCACCATACATACCATGATATGGACCGTGTAGCACATCTCCGGGTAAGTGCTAGAAAATCTCCAAGTGGCGCCAAAAGGACAGGCCAAACGGACCGTGTAATATCACACAGACCGTGAGGCCATCCGTGAGAAGCACCACACACAACACCCAACCAAGTGTCACCAAATGGATGCCTAAACAAATTGTGTCATGTGTCACGGTCCGTGTAGTTGTTCATTGAGGCGGGGTTGACCAGTTTTGACTAGTCAAAATTGGTCTTATTTAAAACCCCACATTCCCCATTCCCTATTTTTCACACTTCTCTCATTCCTCTCACACCTACCCTCTCAAATCTACCCAAATCTTTCTCCTTCACCATGAAGGGAAACTTCCTCTCACAATTTGTAGAGCAATCCGTGGTTTGGCCCTTCAATTCCTTAACACACTATCATCCTTCATTCAAGTAAGTGGAATTTTTCTTCTTCTTTGAGTGTATTCGTAGTTACATGTGCCTATTCTTGTGTAAAATTGAATATCTAAGTTATAACTTGTGATTTGGCATGGTAGATTGAGTGGGGTAAGGTGTTGGTAGTGAGAATCCTCCATTGTTGGCCCTTAGAAGGTTCTCCCATGGGTTTGAAGTAAATTTAAAGTGTGTTTGTTGTTTTCTTGTATAAATCATAGGTGCATCACATGAAATAGGTGTAGAATAGTATAGGTAACCTAATTCATGTGCAAAATCACTGGATCTGCATGGTGGGTATCAAAACTTTTGTTGCAGTTGCTCCCCACGGTGCCCTTCACGAGTCGTGTACCTTCACACGAATTATGTAGTGTTCCATTGTGTGAGCCTCTACAAAACTTGTCCAAGTGCCTTCCCACAGAACCTCACACGACCCATGTGACTTCTCACAGTCCGTATGGTGTCCCATCCATGAGGTGCCTTCAAGGCACACCCCAAGGCAGCTTAGATGGACCACCTCACGACCCGTGTGACTTCTCACGATCTGTGTGGGGTCCCGTCCAGTAAGTTCCTTCAAGGCACACCCTAAGGAAGCTCAAACGGACCATCTCACTGCCCATGTCACGTTACACGATCCGTGTAGGGGTCCCGTCCAACTGTGTTCTATGAGTTGGTTCTTTATTTGCTTAGATAGTGCGTGATTTCATTTTATGTACTTTAAATTAGTGCAATTTCCCTATGATAGACCGGGTAACACCACTCTTAAGGGTTATTGTCACTTGTTATACCGCAGGGGAAGTCTGAGTACCCATTAGCGTGTCATCCTGTAAAGTCTAAAAGTGCTTACCGTGTCTTTGTTTTGTTGCCTGTAGGCCTCATGGCACAACGTCAAAAGTCTACAGCCCCTAGGGAGGAGCTCGGGTCACGTCTGCATGATTCTTTAACTGAGTCTTCCAACCATAGGATAGGTAGTGGCTCGGGTGATAATTCTTTTGAGGGGTCTGAGGTGCACTATACAAGAAACGTCTCTCCTCACTCCCCTCGCACCACTTGGGCCCGGGCAACACATCAGGCCTTGGCCCATCAGTCTGAAGAAGGGGTCCCACATGTAGGAGGGGAGGAGGATGAGGCTGCCCCAGAGTATGAATAGGAGGAGCAGGTCTCTAATCCTAAAGGCCCCTAGTAGTATGATGGCACCGATAAGGTCGAGCTCCAGAGAAAAGATTACAAGGCCATCCACTATGTTATCTCCTGGACTCCGGATGATGAAATAGTCTGAATGATTATTCTTTTTCTCCGAGCTCAATGGACTACCCTGGGAGCCAAGGAAATACTCTCATGGACTCACTAAAGGCTCTGGGGGTTCCAGCGAAGGGTTGTTCTGCCAGAGGTTCGAGTATTGATGGACCAACTGGATGTGATGCTATAGATTAAAGCTGCATTTGAGTTCTACCAGTTTGGATGGATGGCCCAAAACCCAGGATTCTACGGGCTAACCATTATTCAGGTATTCTACTTCTCATATGTTGTTGACCTGATGAATTATGTAGGGGGCGCCTCCAAAAGGCTTAGAAGACATATGGCCATGAAGTTGGCCCCACTTGAGCACGTTTCTATATGAGGTGTTCAAGTGGACATTTTTTAGACCACAATCAATAGGTTCCTGCACGGGGCTAACTATATTGCCCCATATGGTGGATTATTATAACAATCCAATTTTTTTTTAGAACCTTGTGGAGTTGATTAAGATCTGATTTGAACCTATCTTGGTTGGTTAATGACCTTCATGAGTCTCTCTTGAATGGCCGTATTCAAAGAAATCACATTGGTTAAGTTTTACATGATATCTTGTGGATGTACTGACTTTAAATGGTCATAACTCTTAAAAAAAGAATAAATGGGAGGTTCATGACCTATAAAATTGAATCTCTTTGATTTAACTTTCCAACACACTTGGTTTCACTTGATTTGAAGTTCGGATGAAGAAGTTATGGCTTTTTTGGTGGGACTGTTTGCACAGGGATCCTTTTTTGGAAATTTGACTAAGGCACACTCCCATGGTGTCCTTCACGGCCTGTGTGCCAATTCATGGTCCGTGAAGAGGCCCGTGTGACCTCTCACAAGGCGTGATATGGTATTTCGGGATGACCTTGACTTAAGGATTGGTTCTATGTATAAGGTTAGCATTCCAAAAATTGCGTCAATGAAAAAGTGAGGTTCACGGACCATGTGAGGCCTTATGGCCCGTTAACCTATCTGTGTGAGGGTTCTAGCCAAGGATCATGTCCAAGTTAGGCTTCATGGACCAGTTCATGGTCCGTTTGAAGCCTCACGGACTGTGTGACCTACTGTGTGGTTGCGGGAGTAAATTTTTTTTCTAATTATGGAATTGCTGTCTCGGACCTTCGTCAATGAAATATTTTCTAAGTGTCGCTTCATAGAGGGGTTCATGGTCTGTGAGTCACTACATAGTCCGTGTAGTAGACCATGAGAGTGATGTTGGCAATTTTTCTTACCCATTTCATTAATGGTTTAATTGTAATTTTGGTGATTCCTAAGGATGTTTTAGTCTTCCTAAGCCCTCCTAAACCCCTGAATTAGCCTATACACCTTCATTCAATTCAAATTTCTTCCAACACTTAGAATTATTTTCAAACACTCTCTTCTCAAGACTCTCATCCTAGTGTGGTTTGAAGGTTTGAGTTGGAATTCAAGGAAGTCTTCTTCTTCAATCACTCTCCTCTCTAAGCTTCTAATTAATCAAGGTATGTGGGAATTTATTCATGGCCCCTTTCAACCATGAAGCCCCAAATGAATTTTTTCAATTGATTTTATGAAATTATGTTTACTTTGAATTTGGGTCCTTCAAATTGTTGATGATTTAATTAAATTGAAGTATGGGCTATACTTATTTCATGATTTTAAAGTAATATAAGTTTAATTATCATGATTTGCATTGAGATTATGAAGATTCAACTATGTATGTCACTTTAAGTCTTCAATTCAAGCATGGGTAGTACAAATTATGTTTTAATTGTGGATTTCATTATGATTTAAGCATGACTCTATCTTGTTATATTGATTTAAATGTAAATCCCACTACCCATGTTATTCATTCATCACTCATGGCATTTGCATTCATGAACATGATTTTCCATGAAGCTTTTGATGTGGGATAAGTCCCAAAGATGCTTATGACTATGTTTTCAAGCAAAAAATGGGTATGACAAAGTTGTGATCACACTATATCTATGTTATGACTTTTTGGAGCAAATGATAGGTGTTTACACATATGTAAATGTTTAAAAGCACATAGGATTGGGACTAGAGTCGGGGTGGACTATCTCCAAGGGTCCATACTCTTTTCTCATACCTATGTAAGTATGGAGCTATTGCTATGCATGAACGTATGACATGAAGGATGTTTTGACTTTTTAGTCACATATGCATGAAAGTAAAAAAAGTGATTTTGTCCTTTAAGCCCAATTATGCATGGATATGATCTCAAGTTATTTGTCCTTTTTTTGAAAGCATGTATATATATATGTATTCTTGTGGGATGAAGGCTTAGCACCGAGGGATTAGATGTCAGCTTGGACTATCTCCAAGGGTCCATGCTCCTTTTCGTCAAAGTATGTGCCAAACATAGGTTATGTTTATGCCTCTTATGAAATGATGATGTTATGAAAGGATCTACCTTTGACATGTAGGTCACCTCTTTATCCGTTGTGGGGTAGACGATGGAGTTCCAAGTTATATTTCACTTGGTCTCATGTCGGTTGAGGTCCCATCCCTTTTTATGTTTATATGATTAAGCATTCATGCATCATGAATTTCATGGCATATTGGTATACTACCCTTTCATATAGCTTTCTTTCTATATATGTGCCCTTGTCATCTAGCATCGGTCAATAGGTTGATCATGTTCATATGCATTGTATGCTCACATACTTAGTGTATTGTATGTACTAACCTATACACTTTATCTACATGATTTAACAATGTAGGGACCAGAGACGATATCTATCCACCTTTTGACGGTTGATTTGGATCTTTGAGTATTACTAGTGGTGAGTCCTATGTTCCAAGGACAACATCCACCCTCTATCCACCTTTATGTATGTTGTTACTTCTTTACTTTGAGGGTGAGCCCGGAATATGTCTTGGGCCCTGCCCTACTCTAGACTAGAGGCATTGTTGGACATCACAAAGACTTCCTTATGATTATGTTATATGATTACTTGAGATGATTTGGCTATGCACTATGTATGGAAGAGATGTTTATGCTTATGCTATTATGATATGTTTTAATGAGATTGTACTTATGTGGAAAGTCCCAAGTCCCTTCTTTCCCTCATAGCTTGAGTCATACTTACCCGCCCCTTAGAACGTATATGTTATGTGCTATGTCATTCATGCAAATCCTCTTCCCGATGACATCCCCATAGCTTGAGTCCAAAGTCCCGTAATCCCTTAGAATTATGTTTTTCTTGATTTAATTACGCGCTTTCGAACCAATGATGTGTAAGTTGATGCACAGATGGCTTGATTGAGGACTCTCGGGTTCTCATTTGCCATGTCATATCTAGGCCCTACTCTCGGGTCGTGACAATTATATGCTGCCAGAGTCCACCAAATTTCTGAGGAGGAGTTAATGTCTGATCCTGGGTCTAGGATCACTGTGGTGACTAGGAGTGCTCAGCAAATAGCTTTGCAAGGTGCCGATGTAGCTTGGGTCATTGACCCATGGATACCCATCACAAAGGCCTCCCTCACATTTCCTACCAAGTTTTTGTAGTCTATGGTGTGTGCCCGCCTGCGACCCACACTAAATGACAACACACTCCAACTGTCGCAGGCCTCCCTTATAGCATGTCTGATCGCCCAGTATGATATCAATGTGGGTCGTGTCATCGCTATAGAGATGATAGATAGGGCATTGAGTCCTTTCCATCCCATGCATGATTAGAGCCATCTGCTAGCTAGTCGTGTCTCTACCACTCGGTTTCTTAACCGGAAGATTTTCCCATTAGCAGTGGCCTGGTGGCCCGACCATATTTCCACAAGCTGCCCCACAGCAACCTATGTCATTTGAGGGGTTTATGGGTCTTCCACCGATGGAAGAGGCATAGAAATAACCCGAGGGTGCAGTTCACAACCATTTATGGCACCGGGGTATTTCTATGTCCCTTATGAGTTTCTGGCCAGGTTGGTCAATGATCAGAGACAAACCCAAGGCATAGTGGACCATATCATGGAGCAGATGTCGCAGGCCACCCAAATCTATGTGAATCACGTTGTGGAGTCGCTCTGGGCCGACAATCAGAGCCAGATAGCTATTCTCCAGAACTAGGTAAGCAGCTTGGAGGGGTACTTCAATGAATGGTTCAATGGCTTATTAGGACTGGGGCAGAAAATATTATGAACACGGTCACTGAAATGAAGAAGCAGGTTGTCGTGTTAACTGCTCACTATAACGCTCCTCCACCGCCTTCCCCCGCAGAGTCTCTGATGAGTCTATTTGCTGCCCTAGCTCCTACACCATCTTTAGGGGATTATTGGGGTGTACCTTCTGCACCAACGACTGTCCCTACACCACATATTGAGGCCCCTAGGAGAAAAGGAAAAGATAAAAAGTGGTCTCAGTAACACAGCCCACCGTTTGATGCTAAGAAGGCTGAGGAGAAACAATTACGCAAAGCGCTTAGAGCCTAAAGATAGGCTGTTGTATAGGACGAGGAACGGGAGAGACGTGCTTATGAGGCGGCTAAAGTTGGGGCCTCGGGGAGATTTTTTGTCCATGCCCCACATTTTGATAGAGATAACCCTACTGGGGGGTCGCAGCCTGCTGATGATCACCCTAATGCCTAGGGTGTCTCAGGTATGTTCTTCCCCTTTGTCTTGATATTTTATATTCTATGTGCATTGAGGGTATTACACGGTCTATTAGAAGGGGGTGGGGCATTCCTGCCACAAGAGAGTTTTTGTTGCCATGTTTCTTTTCTTTCAAGTGTATTATCTAGTAGAATTGATATGTTTAGGTTGTGTTGTTTGCATAAATATGTGTCTTTATAGGAGTCTACAGTAACCCATGATGTTTGTGACTAAACTGCCCCAAGTTAACAATTTGTCAAAATTCTTGTATGTGTATGCATCTCATCCGATTGACCTGTGTGATCCTTGTAAAGCATTACATACATTTTCTAGTTGGCATCTTGATGAATGAAGCATGACTGTGTTGGTTAAATACTAAGCAGTGTAGGATATATGCCATGTGCGTGTGAGCCTATTTGTCTAATGTGATTGACGCACTTATAAGCTAGAACATGCCCGGTTAGTCCCATTAAAACAATTGAATGAGTGGATTAGGAGAGGATCTTAGGCCATTTTTGTGTAAAGCCACTCAACCTGAAATGAATCAACCAAATGAAATTGTTCCCTTTGAACCAAAACGTTGAGCCTGAATAAACCTTTTCTTTGTAATAACCCAACTCACCTCCCTTGTCTATTTGTGAATCCTTACTTTGGCACTGGTCTCTCTAAGGACATTTTGAACCTCAATCTAGGCCAAAAGCCTAAGTTCAGGGTGTATTTTACTAGCCTGGTCCTTTTAAAAAGATATTGTACACCTCATCCTAGGCCAAAAGCCTAAGTTGAGGGTGGCTATTGAGGAAAAATGCAGAAGAGTAAAAGGGGAAAGAGTTAAGTGACAAGAGGAAAGGAAAATCATGGGAGTATGACCATAAGCATAAAAAAATGAAGAAAAGTGGAAGACACTCCCAACAACAAAGGAAGTAGGGGGACAATAAAAATTTGGGTACCGAAAGTAGAGGGCTAAGCCAAAGTAGTGTCTTGGAAGGGCAAATTAGTTACTTCGATCCTAAATGTACTACACCATAGCCCGAGCCTACGTTATAAGCTGTAAAAGTCCTAAAGTGATCTTAAAAAGGCCATTCAAGAGTTAAAGTGGTGAAAATAAGGGAAAACATATGGTCTGTACTCGTGGGTCGATTGAAAATATTTTGTGAACGTGAGTGTCTACATTATAGTTTCTGAATTGTATGTACATGTTGTGAGTGAGACTTCTTTGTAGTAAGGGCACTATCCATGCACTATTTGGTTGCTAACCCAACTTGTCTTCTTCGTTCTTGAGCTTATGTGGACCAACTGAATATGGTGCAATGCTTAAATTGATCTATGTAAGTCTATTTGGGTGCAAGTACATGGTGAGCTTACTTTCTGGGCATATGTAATTGATTGAGGGGTTATTGTATGATTCCGGTTATAGACTTGTATTTTGTGTGTCGTTATGTTTATTTTTGGTCATTGCTTGAGGACAAAATAATTCTAAGTTGAGGGTGTTGATGAGCCGTGAAAATATGACTCCTATAATGCTTTTAACATGAAATTTTTGCGAGTTCTCAAGCAAATTTGTGGGTTTAATGTGTTGTTTAGTGTTATTTTTCAGGAATAAGGCTAAGGCATGGACTCAATTAAGAAGGAGGCAGAAAGAGAGGAAAATAAAATGGGCAAGGACCATACGAGCACCCTCACGAGTCGTGTGGCCTTACACGGTCCGTATGACGAGCCGTCCAGAAGAGGTGCTGCACCACAAAAAGGAGGAAAGTAGAAAATGAACCAAGTGAGGCCTCATGGGCACCCTCACAGCTCTTGAACCCTTTCATGGATTGTGGGGCCATCCGTGGCCTCATACTTCTCTAGTGCACTCAGAGGAATAGAGCAAGGTATAGCCAAGGCACAACACACGGAGCCTGTCACGGACCGTGAGGCCCTACATGAGCCATGTACTACGTCGTGGAGCTGACGCAAGCGAAGTCAATGGCCATCAAAGCAATGGGGAAAAATACTCAAATGCAAGACCACGTGGGGTGACACGGTCCGTGAGGCATGAAACAGACTATGAGAATTGTTGTTAGCTTATACTTGGCTTTTAGGAACCACAAAAGGTAGTGAAATACATACGGAATGTCCCACGGTATATCACACAGACCGTGGGAGTGCACACGGATCGTGGATATAGCCATCTACCTGACGTAGGTTGCCGTGGAAAATAGGGAGAATCACACGAAGTGGAGCCACACGGGATCCACCATGGACTATGTGGCATCCTACGGGCCGTGAAGATGGCCGTGAAGAGGAGTTCGAGGTGACAACAAAATTACAAAGCAAGGGACCACAGACCGTGTGACGGTTTGTGAAGTGTCACATGGGCCGTGTAGTTGCCATTAGCCATGCCGAAGCTAGTTTTTCTATTTCAAGTCGGATTAGGTTTTCTTTTGTATATATATACTTTTTTTTTATTATTATTATTATTGACTGTTGGAGAGAGAATTCAAAGAGAGAACAAAACTTTTGAGAGATTTTCATCAAATTCGTGGGTTTTCATTCGTCTGTTCGCGATTGTAATCCGTGGATTCCTTATTTATTCAATCGTAAGTTCTTTCTATGATTTCTTCATTTGTTTATAATACAATTTTATCAATTATGCTAGGCTAAACCCACAACTAGGGTTGTGGGAATCATGATAACCTAATAAGGTAGGCAAATTTGGGGTAAAACTCAAGATTGATTTTTGTATGCATCGTAGTATTCTTCAATTTAATTTATTCCTTAATGATTCGACGCATTAGGGTGTGCTTGTATTCATCACATGCCCGAAAGGGATGCAGTGATTAGGAAAAGAGTCCTACGATAGAATTTGGAGTTATTAACCTAGTCTAAGTGGTTGATATCGGAAGGTGAGAGCATCCTGGGGTTCATAGCAAGGGGGAAAAATGGTATACGTTCTGAGACCAGAAGTTAATGAACGAAATGCACCTAAGAAGAATTGGAAGGTGAATTAGATGTTAATTACTTGCTTAAATCTGTATACACAATCATGATCGTATAATTCCTAAGTTTGACTATCGAGTTAGGTGTCATAGGGATCGCAATCCTAGTTTCGCCATTAATTGTTGAACTCCAGTAGTTACTGTTAGTTAGTTACTAGAATCTCTTCGCAAAATTTATTTTTAATCACAAAACCCCCCATTTATATTATGCAACTTTATTTCAGAAATAGGTATTACATTTCACTACTAAAAATTTGCGGAAAAGCGACGACCTTAAAAGCGACGGACTGCGTCGCTAGATGAAGCGACAGACTAACCGACTCAGTCCGTCGCTTAATTAATTATGAAAAAAAAAAAATTTGTAAAGCGACGGACAGGGTCTACCTGTCCGTCGTTTATTTTGACGGTTTAATCCGCCAAACTTTTTTTATTTAATTTTATTTTATTTAATTATGTAGTGACGGACTGCGTCTTTTGTCTGTCGCTATTTTTAATTCGTAAAAAAAATAATTATATATATGCGACGGACTGGACGTCTCTGTCCGTCGCTTTTTTTTAAAATTTATTTTAATTTTTAAAAAAAAATTAAGGGACGGAAAATGCGACGGACGTCCTTCGCTTTTGGTCAACGGTCAAAGCCGTTTAATGAAAAGCGACGGACGTAGAGACGCAGTCCGT
>JBCEWC010016052.1:0-13348 GCA_038996855.1 Solanum aculeatissimum | reverse complement strand
TGATGTTACCATGTAGGAATCGGAGCTCCATTTGGTCATCATCCTCCTCCACGTGGCTAGCGGTATCCATTCAAGCAGATTGGTGAGTTCTCCACTTCGGGGACCTTAGTCTATATTTCTCTTATCATGTATTGCGACACTCTTCTTAGTTTATATCTTGACTATGAAGGTGAGCCCAGTTGCTTTGTCTTTGCCCCCGCTCCTATCTTTGTAGTAGAGGTGTTGTCATACGTCTGTAATGCATTGTATGTCCCATAATAGGTCCCATTCTTCTACTCTTTTTCGGAAGTCGATGGACATGCTTTTTATCTATGTTATGAGTCTTGACTCTTGTCTCTTGATTTTGAAGTCAAGCAAGCTTCTCCCTTAGTCCCAATTCCCCTTATTTATGTTTCTTATGTCTTTTAATTTCTTCCGCGACCAAGGATGTGTAATGATATGCTACGAGGCTTGTTTAGGGTTCCTTCGGGTACCCCATTCGCCGGTCAGGTCTAGGCCCTAGGCTTGGGTCGTGACAACAATTAGAGGGATGTCACCTACCCAAAATCATATGGCAACCAAGTTGCTATCAAGGACATCTCCCAAGGAAACCATTTGCCGGCCTACTGAAAATGTGGCCCTCTCTAAATAGGATCCCATACCTAAAACTAACCCACACCGCTAGTATCTCATCACAGATAATCCCAGGAACCCTATAGGATAAAACCTTCCCCTTGTTAACAGGGTCACACTCCCGTCTCAAACCCGCCAATGG
Source organism: Solanum aculeatissimum (assembly GCA_038996855.1). Taxonomy (NCBI): domain Eukaryota; kingdom Viridiplantae; phylum Streptophyta; class Magnoliopsida; order Solanales; family Solanaceae; genus Solanum; species Solanum aculeatissimum. The sequence goes on along the minus strand of JBCEWC010016052.1, from coordinate 12,594 downwards.
CTCAGGTAATAACACCTTTCGCATCGTAGAATACAAGACTCCCGTAGGAGTGAAACTATAACCGTCCCCAGAATATGAGGTATTTCTCTCATCACTAGCTAGTAGCACAAGACCATAACACATAACAACGGTTTACAGGATTATATAAGTCATAGAACATATCAGAATCATGTTTAAACAAGAAATTCTACCACAAGTACTCAGAACAGATATAGCTAATCGCAGCCGCATCATGCATATTCATACCAACTAGATGTAGATACTAGATTCAGTGCACAGGGCAACATGTAATGACAGGTTAGCCTCAATAGCTAGTATATTTCGATAGCCTCAGACCACACAAACATACAAGCAAGATTCAAGCTTAGTGTATATACCAATCACATGTTCGCAGCCCTACCATCCCCCGTTGGGCCCTCTCGTAGTCGTATAGTGTAAGAATTTAGTTAACAACGCAGTTACAACTAATATAACACTCAATATAACAACTATAAAGAACATAGATCCCACAGCTCAACTCATTCACAACACATTCTAACTCAAATATTCACTCATTTCAGCTCAGTCTAAGGTTTAGAGAAAGCCTAGCTTACCTGGCATTTGACGTCTCTTGCTTTGAGTCAATCCAGCCTAGCTTTTCCCCTTCGAATCGCTTCTTGATGCTGCTTAAGTATTAAAATAAAATCCACAAGTTCAATAGGGTCACATTGGCTGTAAAATCTTGAAAACTGGTGAAATTACGCCAAAGGTGCCTAAAAATAGGAAAAATAGGATCTATGTCTGAAATTTTGAACAAAATCCAAAAACGAAATTCCCCACATCACCCCAAGTATAAAGTCGAAGATTTGACCCAAAACGAACCCCAGAAGACCAAGAAAAGGCCCAAAAACAAAGTTACATACTTTACTGGAAAAATATTCTTTTCAAATGTTTCTCGGTCAAAATTCTCAAAAACTGATCAAAATCAGCAAAAACCCAACATACCACCGCGTTCCTCTCAGAACGTAGAATAATTTAGATATAAATTTCACTTAATTCTATCGAGAATCGGTTATGAAATCAACATGTAAATTTTCATCAATTTCGAGAAAGTAATCAGCTAAATCATTGAATTTACCCTGAAATACGCATCAAATCCCGAATCTGACTTCACCACGATGTTTCTTGTGAAATTTCGAGTCACGTTGCATTTTGAATCACTCAAATCATATGAAAAATGAGCTCAGAATAATGATGCAAAGTTTAGAGGAAATATGTATGTAATTTCCTTGAACTCCCACATATATATATACACATGCATGGTTGACACGTTTCTGCACCCTTCAATCTCTTTTTCATCGTTTCGGGCTCATCCAAACTCCTATTTTCACAAACAAAATATGTAACCCTATGAATTTCAACCTTACGAAACCAACGGTGTGATTAGAATTTCTAAGGGAGCTTCCTACGATAAAGTGAGGGTTCCACTTTTTTATCTGCAGCTTTGCAACTTTTAATAGGAGGCCCGGAGGGGGGGGGGGGGGGCACAAATTGCCTTCAAATATCCCCGGTATCAAAAAAGGAGTTGTCCTAGAACAAAATTGACATTTTGGAGCTAACATCACTATTAAAATGCTCATCTGGGCATGATTCCCGAGGGCATTGATTGGGCCAACTATTAATCGACTCTAGTGGCCAAATTGGCAATCCATGATATAATTGCACCAGACATGCTCTTAGCCTAAATTGACTATTCCGGAGCTAATAGAATCGTTAGAATTCCATTACGAGACCGTTTACTAAGATTTTACCTGAAAACTCATTTTATGAGTATAACTTTTTGGTTAACTAAAAAATCCACGTAACTCCCAAATAACCCAACCATAAGTCATCCCAACAGTCCGAACAAATCACCAGTAGTCTGAGGTCATTATACACATGTTCAATTCAATCAATTGACTGTGAAACCATAGAAATGACCTGGAGGGTCATTACAACATCTCTCACTAATAAGACTTTCATCCTTGAAAGTACGAACATAGGCGTAGCTGCAAGTTCTAGTCCACACCATAGGTATTATCGGTCATAAGTAGGCTTTGTATCCCACAATAGTTCTGGTACCTCCCTTACTATCCAAAAATGCCACCACCAATGGCCTAGAGGCTAACCAAATAATGGAAAACCATGGATAATATGCTCATACTTCCACATAGGGCCTAAACCCCTTTATCTTGTTGTTCAGTCCACCCGACATTGCCACCAAACTTTTGCCAATGCAGCAAAAACCCAATAGGCCACCCACTCAAAAGACTCTCTATGACTAATTCAACCAAATGACTACAAAACCATAACCCAAGTACCCAACAAACCAGTAAAATGATCAATATTCCCACTGGCAAGCATAGCCAAAAATTCAAACAACACAATCCTTGTCGGCTAATAGTCATAACAAGTCTCTAAGGCAGAGTGGCCCGTAACTCAGCTGATAATACAACACTATCCCATCCAATAGTGGACAATCTACTAAGCCCCCAAGCATACATTTATCTCACAATCCAATCACCCAAGAATCAGGAGAATCACATATGAACAGAATCATCACAACAGAATCATAATCATAAAGGCACAAGGCGTAGCCAGGAGTATAACTGATAGTTGACCTCTCAAACATAGTGTACACTAGTATCAGGCTAACCACTCCTGTAATCAAGTATCGAAAAGGTCATATGCATAAATCATAGGGTTTTGGCTTATCTTCAGCCACCAACAGGGTACAATCATAACATAGGTGATTAATTACTCCAAATTCCACTAGGTGTAACATACTCATCAATAGCAGGAACCCAATAGATCAAACCGATAGTTAAATAACTGAACATAGGTATACCAAGAGCACCAATGCTTAGCATTACTTAAGTCACAACCTCTCCTATCCGTATAGTCATTATCAGAAGCACCCACAACTCACAGAATATTTAAACCAACAGCCGACGTATAGATATACGTTTCACAGAATTCCATCCTCAACTTGTCTCCTACAACACAACACAAAGTCATCACCAACCAATTAACTGATCGCGAAGCCTATTTCCAAGGCTTCAACAACAATGCTTGGAAGCTTCCAATTTGACTTTTACAAACTCAAAGGCATCTAGCCTCTACTCCATGGGCTCTAGGTCTTCTCCCTATCTAGGACTGATGGCGCAACACTTCCCCTGTCCAGAGACTGACCTTTACGTGGATTTTATACAAAGGGACGAACGAAGTCAAATTCTCAAAAATCAAAAACCATTGATAAGACACATAATAAGAATCAACAATACAGGAAAGTTTCTAAAACATGCCCTAGTAGCCTCTTGGAGGTAAGCCACGAAAGTCTCCGCACCCATCCACAAGACTCTACTAGACGGTAGCACAGTACAACAAAGGCTAGTGACCTTAAACTTTGATACAACCTAGTCACGACCCGATCCTGGTCATGCTGATGCCTGTTAGATCCCACCTACAGGAAAGCCAATTAACCAACCCACAGGGTACCTATCCTAGCTCTCTAGTCACAATCATAACCAATATGATAATATAAATAACAAAAATCTATCCATAATCTGGAAGTCAATTGAACAAAGCCACAATAGATGCAAGAATATAATCATATACATGAATCAATAATTATAATAATATACAAATTGAGAGTGCCCCAACAAACACATAACACTACTGTACAAGGCTAAAGTGTGAAAGTAAAAAACAACCACCAAAAGAAGGAGACCGCGAAAAACGCAGAGTTGTTGGTGCTAACCAAAAGAAGTATACTGTGCTCCTGAATCCCTAACTTAGTAATCACGACCTTCACCTAAACCTGCACCATGGGAAGATACAGAAATATAGGGGGTGAGTACCAAACAAAGGTACCTAGTAGGCATCATCGGTCGATCGAGTGAAATAATGAACATATAAGAAGCCCAACTATATAGAGAATTACAGTAATGTAGTAACAAAACTCAGATCAAGGCATAGACACGCTCGAGAATCCTTAAACCATAACTGAACAAACCAAAGTAAAGAATGATGATAAACTGACCAAACCGAAGTGATGAACATCGATACTAACTGAAGAAAACTATGAAGGCTCATACCATAACTCCCCCCAATTGAGGCATAGTAATGTACGCTGCTAGTGCAAGGCCCTATTAACTATGCCTGTACGTGAATTGGGCCCTCATAAGCCTAGGAGGTACACCCGCACACAACATAGAACTGATAGACCATCACAAAATCTCAGAGAACCATCACAGAATTCCATATAACCATCATAAAGCCCAACTCTCCACATAATCAAATTAAGGGTCAGTTGTACATGGGTGTAAGACCCTAATATCTAAGTTCGAATGCCCCGTAGGCCCCCATAAGCCCAGAAGGTACACCCACACACAATATAGGTCTGAATAGATATGTGGATCCATGGGTAATCGATCACATAACAATTGGGTCCTCGACCCTATGCCGGCACATGGCACCCAATCCAAATATACATGTGAAAAAGTAGGACATATCACCCGCGGGAGAAAGAATCCCCCTATGTATAACAAGTGTGTCTCATCTCAGAATGTAAATCATGGGGCCTCTCCCCCAAAGTGGAAATTAGCGGGGTCCTCAACCCAAAATATCAATCAACAGGGTCTATCCCTAAAAGTGTAGTCAACGGGGCCCTCGGCCTAAAGTAATGACAAATGCTCGGACCCTTTTTAAAATTGGCACCCTAGTCTGTGACACTAGGACGTGACCACCGGAAAATGAGCACACGGGGTGCGTCACTTGAGATCTCAAATAATCAGACATGGCCACCAAAGACTTGAACTATAGGATGCGTCATCTAGGTCTCAGAAGGTAGTTTTAACTAATCTCTTGCTCACATAACATGTGTGTCTCATCTTGGAATGTAAATCACGAGGCCTCTCCCCCAAAGTGGAATCAGTGAGGTCCTCAATAAAAAATATCAATCAACGGGGCCTATCCCTAAAAGTGTAGTTAATAGGGTTGCAAGCCCAAAGTAATGGCAAATGCTCAGACCCTTTTAGAATTAACACCCTTATCTTAGACAATTGGACATGACCACCGGAGAATGGGACAACAGAGCTTGTCACCCGGGATCTCAAACACTCATACTTGGCCACATTAGACTTGAACTACAAGGTGTGTCATCTAGGTTTCAGAGCATAGTCTCAGCTAATCTTTCACTAGCCTATCCAGATTCCCTAATCATACCACCTCTCTCGACAGAATCATCCCCATTGAACCGCATAATCCACCACTTCACTCAGATAAAGATAGATAACTCAACATCATATGGAAAGAACTAGTGCACAATAACTTTTAGTAGTACATCGAAGGGTATATGTATCACAAATCATTGTAGAGTCATGGCCAATAAGGCCAAGTATACCATAATCCCATCAATCATAAATGCCTAGAGTAACCATAGTTAATTACTATAAATCAAAAGGATCAGGGAACACCAAATCCAGCAGAGCCATATCTATACCAAAATCTGGCCGCAGTACGACATATAATCAATACACTATCTCCTGGCATCATATCTCAATAGGAACAGGATATACACACTAACACTGGTTCGATTCAAGTCAGAACACATGTTTAACCCATGGTACTAGCTCATATTCGGCCCTTACCATGCCCTATCTCTGTGTAAAGAAACTTATAGGACTACGTCGGTATAACTTAGGCTAAAGCCCAAGAGGCTAGGCAATTGAAAGGATGCCACCTACCCAGAATCATATCGAAACCAAGCTGCTATCATGGATATTGCCCAAGGCAACCATGTGTTGGCCCACTGAAAATGTGTCCTTCTCTAAATAGGATGTCATACCTGGAACTAACAAACATCGCTAGTTTCTTATCACAGATAATCCTTGGAACCACTTAGGATAAACCCAACCCTCGTTAACAGGGTCACACTCCTGTCTCAAACCTGCCAATGGCTTTGTAGAAACACCTCTCGTATTGCAGAACATAAGACTCCCCTAGGAGTGCAACTATAACTGTCCCTAGAACATAAGGTGTTTCTCCCGTCACTAGCCAGTAGCACAAGTCCATAATAGATAAAAATGGTATATAGGATCACATAAGTCACAAGGAAGATCAGAATCATGTTTAAATAAGAAATTCTACCACAAGTACTCAGACACAGATATAGATAATTGTAGCTGCATCATTTATATACCTACCAACTAGATATTGATACTAGATTCAGCACACAATATAGCATATAATCACAGGTCAGCCTCAATAGCTAGTATATTTTGGTAGCCTCAGAGCATACACACATACAAGCAAGAGTCAAGTTTAGTATACATACTTGTCACATGTTCGCAACCCAACCAACTTCATTCAATCCCTCTCGTAAATTTATGGTGTGAGAATTCAGCTAACAAAGTAGTTACAAATAATACAACCATTAATATAACAATTATAAACAACATAAATCCCATAGCTCAACTCATTCACAGCACATTCTACATATTCCAACTCAAATATGCAACCATTTCAACATAGTCTAAGGTTTAGAGAAAGCCTAGCCTACCTAGCATCTGATATCTCTTGCTCTGAGTCAATACAACTAAGATTTTCCCCTCCAAATCCCTTCCTGATTCTGCTTAGCTTTTAAAATAAGATCCACGGGGGAAATACGGTCACATTGGCTATAAAATTTTGAAAAATGGGCAAAATTAGGCCAAAGGTACCTAAAAATGGGAAAAATAGGATTTGTGCCCGAAATTCTGAACAAAATCTAGAAAAATATTCTCCATATCACCCCAAGTTTACAGCCAAAAATTTGGCCCAAAATGGACCCCAGAACACCGAGAAAAGGCCCAAAAACAAAGTTACAAACTTTACCAAGAAAATATTCTTTTCAAAACTTTCTCGGTCAAAATTATCAAAAACTAGAAAAAATCAATAAACACCCAGTATACCATTGCGTTTCTCTTGGAACGTAGAATAATTTAAACACAAATTTTACTTAATTTCATAGAGAATCAATTATGAAATCAACACGTAAAATTTCATCAATTTCGAGAAATTAATTAGCTAAATTAGTGAATTTACCTCAAAATATGCATCAAATCCCGACTGCAACTTCACCACGACGTTCCTTGAGAAAATCCAAGTTACGTAGTATTTTGAATTACTCAAATCAGATAAAAAATGAGCTTGGAATCATGGTGCCAACTTGAGAGGAAATATGTATATAATTTCCTTGAACTCCAACATATATATACCTATGCATGGCTGACACGTTTCTACTATGTGGCTGCACCTGACCGCACCACGTGGTAGCTCCAGAATTTGCCATGTGTCTCCCCTCTCTCTATTAATCCTTCAATCTCTTTTTCATCGTTTTGGGCTCCTTCAAACTCTGATATTCGCAAATAAACTATGTAACCCTATGGATTTCAACGTTTTGGACCCAACGGTGTGATCAAAATTTCTAAGGAGTTTCCCATGATAAAGAGAGGGTCCAACTTCTTTATCTGCAACTTTTAATGGAAGGCCCCGGAGGGGTCAAATCGCATCCATATGTAGCTGGTATAAAAAAAGGGGTTGTCCTAGACCAAAATCGACATTCCAAAGACAACCATGCTATCAAAATTCTCATCCAAGGCACGGTTCCTGAGGGCATTGACTGGGTCAACTATTAACCAGTTTTGGTTGGTAAATGTGTAATCCATGATATAATTGCACCAGACATGTTCCTATCCTAAATCTATTGTTCCAGAGCTAATGGAATTGTCAGAATTCCATTTCTAGGTCGTTTACTAGGACATTACCTGAAAACTTATTTTACGAGTATAACTTTCCCATTAACTCAAAAATCTACATAACTCCTAAATAACTCAACCAAAAGTCATCTCAACAATCCCAACAAATCACCAATAGTCTGAGAGCATTATATACATGCTCAATTCAACCAATTGACTGTGAAACCATAGAAATGACCCAGAGGGTCATTACAATTTTGTTCCAATATTTTGTCACATTTTGATATATAAAAAATTAAATAGAACTGTGGTTGTGTGTTGTGGATAAAAATAGTATTTTAGTATTACTTGATCAAATAAATTAAATACTTGACTTAATATATTAATAGTGCATTAAATTTGTTAATAAATTTCATTTTGATACTTAAGCTATGACTTGTTCCAATTGAGTATCTAAATACTTGATATTCGTATGAGACATTTTTATTCCAATTTTGAAAAAAAAACTGTGTGCATGTTCATTGTCATGATTCAGTCCCGGTCATGACGGCGCCTGTTAGACCCCATCTACAGGCAAACCAAAATCCCAACCCCAAGACTCCTTTCCTAGCTCTCTAGTCAAGCCAAGCCAACACAATAATAATATACATATTGAAATCTACCCAGAACCTATAAGTCAATTGTATAAAGCTACAATAGACACAAAAATGTTATCATATACATGAATCAATAATTATAATAATGTACAAATCCAGAGTACCGCTACAAATACATAACACTATTGTACAAGGCCAAAGTCTAAAAGTGAAAGACGACCATCAAAAGAAGGAGACTGCGACAAAGCTAAAGTTGTCGGTGCTCACCAAAAGAAGTCTCATGCGCTCCCAAATCCCCAACTCAGCATTCATGGCCTGCACCTAAACCTGCACCATGGGAAAATGTATAAATATAATGGGTAAGTACAAGAAAAAGGCACCCAGTAGGCATCATCGACTGACCGAGTGAAAAGTGAACATATAAAAAGCCTAGATATATAGAGACTGTAGCAGTATAGCAAAACTAATTCAGATCAAGGCATAAGCATGTCTAGGAACCCTGAAACCACAATTGAACCAACCAAAGTGAAGAACGATAATAAACTAACCCAACCTAAGTGATGAACATTTATATTGACTGACAAAAGCTATGAAGTCTCATATCACAACTACCCTCAACTGAGACATATTGTTTTATACGAGTGCAAGGCCCTAAAAACTATGCTTGTATGCGACCCGGGCCCCCATAAGCCTAGGAGGTACACCCGCGCACAACATAGAACTGATAGACCATCACAGAATCTCATAGAACCATTATTGAATCCATAGAACAATCATAGAGCCCAACTCTCCACATCATCAGAACAAGGGTCAGTTGTACGTGGGTGTAAGGCCCTAATATCTAAGCCTAAATGCCCCGAGCCCCCATAAGCCCAGAAGTTATACCCTCACACAATATAGGTTTGAATAGGTGTATGGATCTATGGGTAATTGATCACATAACAATTGCGTCCTCGACCCTATATCGACACGTGGCACTCAATCAAAATATAGATACAGAACGGTAGGAAATATTCCCCGTCAGAGAAATAATCCCCTTAACATAACAAGTGTATCTCATCTCATAATTTAAATCACGGGGCCTCACCCCCAAAGTGGAAATCATCAGGGTCCTCGATCCAAAATATCAATCAACGTGACCTAGCCCCAAAAGTATAGTCAACGGGGCCCCATGCCCAAAGTAATGGCAAATGCTTGGACATTTTTAGAATTGGCACCCTAATCTCGGACACTCTAATATGACCACTAGAGAATGGGAACACGTGGTGCATCACCCGAGATCTCAAACACTCAGACGTGGACACTGGAGACTTGAACTATAAAGTGCATCATCTAGGTCTAGGAGTATAGTCTCAACTAATCTCCCTCTCGCATAACAAGTATGTCTCATCTCAGAATGTAAATAATGAGACCTCACCCCCAAAGTGGAAATCAGCAGGGTCCTCAACCGAAAATATTAATCAATGGGGCCTAGCCCTAAAAATATAGGCAACGGGGTTCAAGGCCCAAAGTAACGGAAAATACTCGAACCCCATTAGAATTGGCACCCCAATCTCAGACACTTGATGTGACCATTAGAGAATTGGAATAGGGGGCGCATCACCTGGGATCTCAAACACTCAGATGTGGCCACCGGAGACTTGAACTACAGGGTGTGTCATCTAGGTCTCGGATCATAGTCTCAACTAATCTATGGGCCATATAATGTTCCACGGCCCATAATGGGGGTTTCGTGCTTCTCTACTACAAAGCTGGAATGGTCTTCTCTGAGACCCATCTATGGGTCGTATAAGATTCTACAGCCCGTGGAGGGTTTCATCTGATGAACTTTCAGCACTTCTCCACTTTATGATCCTCACGGTACGATATCACTCTACGACTCGTGGAATACTTTACGACTCGTATCCTTGTTCATAGAGTTTTTGTGCAGAAAATTTCCCTTTACTAGAATTTACTACGAACCCTCTTTTATGACCCGTGAATTCTTCCACAATCCAAAAAGGGTTTCGTGGATCCTCAAAATTTGCAATTTCATAACACTTAGCCCAGAAATTATGTCAACCCTTTAATCCTGCAAAACAAACATAAAAACACATCAAACCTACTAACATCACTTTGAGAACACACAAAATCCTAAGTTTTAAGGATCAAAAGTGTTGTATTTGGTCAACACATCAACACCCTCAACTTAAAAGTATTTTTGTCCTCAAACGATGGACTTAATCTACATAAGTAGTATAGTAACACACATACTTCAGTCTAATAGCATACATTATCTTAAAAATCAAGTTCAGACACCCATACCAACTCAGCAATGCATATCAGATAGTCATCAAACAAACCAATGCAAATCAATACATATAACAGTGCAACTATGATGAGCAAGGTAACCACAGATAAGCAATAATCACTGAAATAGCCTAAAATCAATAGTGTAATGTAAGTTCCCTCACACAAAGAAGTCTCATATCCCACTCATAATAGTATTCATTTTCAATGCTTGGAACTACACAAAAATGACTCACTCTCACAATAGATATTTAATTACTGTGTTCAATACCATATGTTTGCCCCTATACTCATGACTATAACGTTCGACTAATTGGATCAGGATCACTATGGGACTTTCTTGGCTTGTAATGTAGGCTCGGGGCTTTGGTATGATGTTTTAGAAACATAGTGACTAAAGGCCCTCCTTGCTACTGTGTTTTCTACAATCTTTCCCTACCAACACTGGTATTTTCAACTCATTCTCCCTTTTTTCTATGTCAAGCTTTTCTGGGTGTCTTATTCCGGTTCTTAGCTCATTGCCTTTTTATTTTTCACATTATTTCTCTTTTTAGCTCATTGTTAAGGCATTTTTTCATCTTTTCTGGCACCCATATCACATTTTTCCTTTTTTTGTATCACTAGTTGTCACCCCATTTATTAGGCTTTTAGCCTGAGTTGAGGTGCACAATATCCAACCTATGAACCAGGGCCACTTTTGGTAGCCACCCTCAACTTAGGTTTTTTGCCTCATTCAAGGTGCACAATGTTCAAGGAAGGACCAAGGCTAATTTTAGGATTTCACAATCAACAAGGCTTGGATATTTAGGTGTTTACAAAGAAAAAGGGTATATACATGGCGCAAATATTCGTATCAAGAGATACATCAAGCATTTAGTTAGTTATTTAGACTAAGTGGACTAATATGAATAGTAGCCTAAGATCTTTTCCTAACCAACTAGCCTACAGTCTAAGTTAGAGTAACAGGGAAAGTTTTGAATAGAAACACAATATGAGAATCATACAAATAGGCTAACACATATGACACTGATTATATTATTGACTTAGACCTCAGATCATGATTTTATATCATAATTACACCTCACTTATCTGAACAAGCACAACCAAGCAATCAAACATGCATGGTTGTTATCTATCAACAAAAGTTTTCAAGTGGGTATCATTTTTTCACTAAAAACAAACATCATGCCATAGACATCAGTACTATATGCTACTAATACAACCTACACATCCTAAACATGTCGATTTAACAAAAATTAAATGTCCTCGGGGAAAAAGAACAAAGGTAAAAAAACCCTTGGATTAAAAAATTGGGATTTTTATAAGCCATAGCCACTCAGACTTCACTAAAGCCTGTAACTACCTGCAACCCATCGAAAAAGATGAGCATTATCCCCAATGTACACAAACTATCAAAACAAAGAACAAGGGTCAAAAAGGAAACATACTTGGGTGCCTAAGAGCCTCTCTACTTGTGTTGCCTCCCAAGTAGCACCAGATTTAATGTTGCAGAACGACTTGGTCTACTTGATTACTCAGACTTCATCAAGTTTCCATGCCTCCACTGTCTTAACTTCTTTAGCACTGCCAAGATATAGTTTGACTCTTTGGCCTTTTACGTTAAATATTACTCTATTTCTTTTCTCCAACTTGATGGCTCTATGGTCGAAGACATAGGACACTTTAAAAGGCCCCAACCATCTCAATTTGAGTTTTCCAAGAAAAAACCTTAATTTGGAGTTGTATAACACACCAAATCTCTCAGCGCAAAATGGAAATTGTTTATGCGACAATCATGTTGCAGCTTCATTCGTTGCTTATATTGGCTTGAACTCTCATATGTCGTTAAGCAAAATTCATCCAACTTATTTAATGTTTTGAATGTGAATCTTTCCGAAATGGATATGGTTTTCCCGTAAGGAAGGAGGCTTGGCTTTTATAGCATTTTGGGT
>JBCEWC010016051.1:0-13348 GCA_038996855.1 Solanum aculeatissimum | reverse complement strand
TTTTCCTAAAGGCATGTTGGGTGTGGAAATACCTTATAATGTTCATAGATAGTGTGATTACAGGTTGGTTCTCCCGAGCCTGGTCGGCAATGGGTGTCAGTCCGCCTTAATGGGATTTTGGGCGTGACACCTACTAGCCCAAGGAAACTACGAACCTCAGTAGGTGTTGTAGGCCTTGGCCAGTTCTTCACAACATCTATCTTCTGGGTATCAACCCTTATTCCTTCATGGGATATAATGTGTCCCAAGAATGCCAAAGATTTTAACTAAAACTCACACTTAGAAAACTTTGCATATAACTTACAATCACAATAAATTTGTAAAACTTGTCACAGGTGATTAGAATGACCCTCTTCTAATCTTGAATAAACCAAAATGTCATTTATGAATACTATCATGAACACATCCAAAAATGGCTTGAACACCCTATTTATCAAATCCATAAAAACAGCTGCATTTGTTAATCCAAATGACATGACTAATGACTCAAAATGACCATACCATGTTCAAAAAGTGTTCTTGGGTATATCTTGATTTTTGACTCTCACTTGATGATAACCTGACCTCAAGTCGATCTTTGAAAAATATTTAGCACCTGTAACTAATCAAATTAATCATCTATTCTAGGGAGGGGATATTTGTTCTTTATCGTCACCTTATTTAACTTTCGGTAGTCAATACACATCCTCAGCGAGCCTTCTTTCTTGCGTACAAATAAAATTAGTGCTCCCCAAGGAGACATATTAGGTCGTATAAATACCTTCTTTAGCAAATTCTTAAATTGCTCCTTCAATTCTCGTAATTTTATCGGGGCCATTCTATATGGAGGAATGAATATAGGCTGTGTATCTGGAAGCAAATCAATACCAAACTCAACTTCTCATTCGAGAGGCAAACCTGGGAGATCTTCAGGAAATATATTTGGAAATTCATTTACCACGAGAACAAATTGAAGGGTTGGGGCATCTGCATCTATATCTCTCATCCTCACTAAATGGCATATATAGCCCTTGGACACCATCTTCCTTGCCTTAAAGTAGGAAATAAACCTACCTCTTAGAGCCCCAATATTACCTTTCCATTCAAGGACTACTTTCTTTGGAAAATGAAACTGCACCATCTTAGTTTGGCAATCCACCACGGCATGATAAGAATCCAACCAATCCATACCCATTATAATATCAAAATCTAATATTTCTAGCTCGACAAGGTCCGTAAATGTGTCATGGTCACAAATAGTTACTATGCAATCATGGTAAACCCTTCTATCTATAATAGACTCACCAATTGGCATAGACACTTCAAATTGTTTAGACAATAATTAGGGTACTCTTCGAAACTTCCCAGCAATTAATTGAGTAACATATGGTAGAGTAGATCCTGGATCAAGTAACACATATACAATATGTGTTAAGATGGACAATGTACCTGTAATCACATCAGGGGAAGCCTTCAAATTTTGTTGATCTCCTAAAGCATACATGCAATTTTGAGCTCTACTAGAACTAGTTGCTCTTCTAACACCCCTACCACGACCTATAGATAATTGTGGACCCCTACCTAATGAAGGCACTGTTGATGATGATGCAGCAACTGATCCAGTAGGTTGGGCCATACCACTTGTGTCCCTTTGAGGGAAATTTCTCATCATATTCCCCAGCGTACCACACAAAAACCAAACATCAGTCCCAAGCCGACATGCACCTAAATGAGTCCTTTTACATTGCTTACAAGGCTATCGAGGAGGTCTTGATTGGCTTACACTCCCATGCTCTTGGTACTCTGCTGGTCGCGAACCTTGGATTTCACCTTGTTGCCTAGATTGGTTTCCCTTAGACCCTTGATATCTGGGTGGAACACTAGCTATAGAGTAGGAGAGTAATGACTTGGGTGGTCTATTAGGAAATTGAGGCCTTAACTGACCTTGAGATGGTATAAACTGCCGCGTCGATCTAGCCCTCTTGGATTGTGCTCTTTCTGATTCTTGTATCCTTCTCCTTTTCCATTGATCCTCCAACTTTTGTACAAGATCTTGCATCCTTGCTATGTCCATGTCTTTATTTAAGGAAGCAATGTTACAATCTCTAACTAGGTAAGGGTCTAATATATTGACGTATCGATGAACTTGATCCTCCATAGTAGAAACCATATTAGGAGCATACCTGGCCAAGGAGTTAAATTAGATATTGTACTCCCCCACGCTCATACCCTCTTGGTGGAGATTTAGGAATTGATCTGCACGGGCCTCTCAAATCTCCAATGGTAGAAGTGGTCAAAAAATATATAGCACCCCATGTTTTCTATATGCTAGTCCTATTTATGTGATACTTGACATAGCCTTATGGTACATAGGTGAGGGACTAAGATTTTTTTCCATCAGAGTGGTGATAATTAGAATTGGATCGAAAAGTGTTGTGATATCCCCACATGTGGTAGTGGGTAGGAGTTCAAGTTAAACTCGACGAAAGTATTTAAAATCGAGATAATAAAGTGCTATTTGAGTTGAAAGTCTAAAGTGATGTATTAAGATACAATATATGGGATTTAGAGTTGGAAAATAAGGTAAGATAATGAGCTGCTTGCTTGACGTAATTAAGCTACTAGGTGCACCACCTACTCGATCTATATGGATCTAGCTAATGGGTCAGACCTAAGCATAGTAGTGGACTCACTTGAGGCCCAAACTAAGAGAAAGGGGAATGGAAAAGGAAGCCCACCTTCCAAATCTTCCAAGGCCCAAGTAATTAGCCCAACAAAGTATAAAGCAAATAGGTGTGTCACCTATTTTGACCCTTTGAACAGCTTTCCATAACTAAGGAGCTGCATCACCTATTTGGCTATTTAGTGGCTGAAAATGAAGAAAAAAGAGGAGGTGCTAAGGGATTATTTTAAGGGGAAAAAAGGGCTTATAAAAGGCAAGGATAGATGGGATTTTATTCATTTTAACACACCAAAAGAATCAGATTAAACTCTAGCTTTCTTTTCTCACTCAAAGGCTAAGGAGTAGCATCCTTAGAATTTCTTTAGAGTTCTTGAAGAGATCCTTCTTGTTGCAGGCTAAGATAAGTGAGAATACTTGTAGATTTAGCTTAATTCTATCATGAAAGACAAGGAAAACATGTTACATATGCTTAAATAGAAGTATAGGGCATAATATTCTCTCAAGTGTTGCTCATTTCTCTTGATTGTTAAGTGACTTTTGGCTTCTTGTTTGGTTTAAAGTGTGATGAGCAATTGATGTTCTTGAAGAAATTGAGTTAAAAAGGGCAAGTTCCAAGAATTGAAATATGTTACTGCCACAACTTTATTTTCTGTCGACATAAGGTTAAGTATGATATTTTAAGTGTAAGTTTGATAGGAACTCATGGAAAGATGATTGGGAACTATGGTCCCACGTCCTCCATTGCTTTGGGACTGATCAGGTGTGTAAATATGTTGAAAAGAGTTGGTTAATGTGGGGAAAGGGTGTGAATTGTTGGTGTTGAAATATCAGAGAAGGGTTGTAATGTTACACTACTTAATTATATGTTATGTGGATCATCATGTGTTTTACCTTGTGAACTGTTATAAGCGTGTTATCGAACTAAAAACAAGCTGAGGTACATTATGTATACAAAAATATGTATGAGACCAATGCAAGTAGAGGAAAAAGGATTGAAAGAACACCCTTAGGTGGTAATTACGAATTTGCTGCCCGGATGTTATTTGGGCTAAGATTGAACTGCCAACACATATTTATTAGCTACTAACACTAGTTTTATCACCAACGCTATTGTAGATAAATATTTGAGAAGGAAAGAGGTTACTTCAAGGTAATAACAAGGTCGGACAATCAGGTATGTAATGCTATCCTATTCCATACTCTTTCACATGAAATTAAACGTTTGTGTCACTATCAACGAGTGGACTTCTCAAGTGTTATTCCAATAGTGGCAGTGTTGTTTATTAGCAAATCTGTAGCTTACTCTTCCAAGCACTAGCACGATGAGTCTGCTTTTATTCGTGAAGCCAAGTGTTGATTAAACTCCTAAGTAGAACATTAATGTTACATTCGACTCTTATATTATTGTACTCCCTTAAGTTACCATTGTCGTATCGTATACTATGGGCACGAAGTTCCAAGGCATCACAATAATCATGACCACCAAAGAAATAATCTTAAAGTATTAAAGAATAACTTAAACATTGTTCCCAGCATGGGTGGCAGCCTAGGGGCAAGAGCCTAGCGTGGGTCGATCTCACTTGGTTTGTGGGAGGGGAAGCCCGGGGGTGAAAGCCTAGCATGGGTCAATCCGAATTTATATAGCTATGCGAACAACATCCTAGGGGTCAAAATACCTAGCATGGGTCATTCTCTCTTTACCGTTGATCAGCTGGTCATTTATAATACATGCCTAAAAAAAGTTATAAAGAATTAAAGAGTAAAGAAAAGAACATAGCGTATATGGTCCCACAAGTATAGCGAAGGCAATCTTTTATTATATGCATGTATATGTTGCTACTTGATTTTACTTGAGTTTTCACTTTTCATGTGCTATTGCCTTACATATTCAGTACATTATTTTGTACTGACATCCCTCATGGGGGATGCTGCAATTCATGTTACAGGTACAGGTACTCTAGTTAGTAGACCTTCAATATAGGTGCACCCGACACTCAACTGCTTTTGGTGAGCTCGAAGTTGATCCGGGGATTTACTGAGTCTGTAGTTTATGCATTTTGGTATTGTATAATAGTTTGAAGTAAGGTGGTCCTGTACCGACCTATTTTAAGATTTTCTATCTTTTAGAGGCTTTGTAGTCTTATTGTATATAGTTCAGTTGTATCTTGTCTCTAAATAGTTGTGGCCTCAACGACCAAGTTAAGTGTGTAAGTTTAGAACTACTTATTTTTATTTCTTATCTCAGTAGAGTTGTCATAGACATATACTCATAAGCACAGGTTATATGTTGGTTCTCTTGAGCCTAGAAGGTGTCGAGTGCCTGTCCGTCTTTATAGACTTGAATGCGTTACAAAAGTGGTATCAGAGCAGGTCATCCTAGGGAGTCTACAAAGTCATATCCATGTAGAGTCTTGCTTAAGGTGTGTTGTGCACCACATCTATGAATATGAGGCTACCAGACATTTAGGAGTTGCCTCTTTCATTTCAATTCCTAGATTCGTGTCGTAGAGTCGGTATTGTAGGTTGATTATGTCTAACACCAAAAATTGTTTGTTTTGAACATAGCAAAAGATGTCTATCACAAGGAAAAGTAGTTTAGGTAAGCGGATAGATCTTGGAAAAGGGACAAGCCAATCACGAGCTACACCTAATCAAAATGACATTCCAGATGAGTCCTTATCAGAGAGTTTCCTGACTCCTCCACCTCCAGAGGACCTAAGGGGGGCAACAACACCTCAAGAGCCTCCTATTAATGCTACTGAGCAAGATTTAAGGAATGTGGTCCAATTATTGACTCAAATAGTTGTTGGTCAAGGTCAAAGGAAAGAAATTCTAGTTGCAGGTACTGGTGGTGCAAACAGGGAAGTTAGCATACGTATACGTGACTTCCTTAGTTTGGATCCTCCTTAATTCACTTGGTTAGATCCTAAAGAAGATCCACAAGACTTTGTTGATCAAATCCAATTACCTTTGATGTTATTCATGTAAGTGGTATAGAAGTTGTTGAGCTAGCAACATATAGATTGAAAGGTGAGGTTGTGTTGTGGAATGAAGCTTGGAAGCAATCCAGAGGAGCATATGCACCTCAAATTGTTTGGAAAAAGTTCCAAAAGGTATTTCTTGACCACTATCTGCCATTAGAGATTCGAGAGACCCATGTATATCAATTCCTAAATCTCCACCAAGAGGGTATTAGAGTGTCGGAGTACAGTCTCCAATTTAACTCCTTAGCTAGGTACGATCGTAATATCATTACTACTATGGAGGATCGAGTTCATCGATACGTGGATAGATTAGACCCTTACCTGGTCAGATATTGTACCATTGCTTCTTTAAATAAAGACATGGACATAGCAAGGATGCAAGTTTTTGCGCAAAAGTTGGAGGATCAATGACAAAGGAGAAGGATACAAGAGTCAAAAAGAGCACAATCCAAGAAGGCTAGATCGACGGGGAAGTTTACACCATCCCAAGGTGAGTTCATGCCTCGATTTTCTAATAGACCACTCAGGCCATCATTCTCCTACTCTACAGCTCGTGCTCCACCCTGATATTAAGGGTCTAGGGGAAACCAATTTGAGCAACAAGGTAGAATCCAAGGTTCACGAATAGCGGAGTACCAAGATCAAGAGAGTATGAGCCAATCGTGACCTCCTCTACAACCTTGCAAGCAATGCAAAAAGAGTCATCTAGGTGCTTGTCGATTTGGGATAGATGTTTCTTTTTGGTATGGTATATCGGGTCATATAATGAGAAATTTCCCTCAAAGGGATATGGGTGGTATGTCCCAACTCACTGGATCAGTTGTTGCATCATCATCAATAGTGCCTTCGTTAGGTAAGGGGCCACAATTGTCGGTAGGTCGTGGTAGGGGTGTTAGATGAGCCGCTAGTTCTAGTGGAGTTCAATACCGCATGTATGCTCTAGGAGATCGGAAATATTTGGAGGCTTCCCCGGATGTGGTTACAGGTACATTGTCTATCTTTTCACAGATTTTATATGCATTAATTGATCCAAGATCTACTTTATCATATGTTACTTCATTAATTGCTTGGAAGTTCAAAAGAGTACCAGAATTATTGATTAAACCATATTAGATTTCTACACTGATTGGTAAGTCTATTATGGCTAGAAGGGTCTATCGTAATTGCATAGTAACCATTTGTGACCATGACACATTGGCTGACCTTATCGAGCTAGAAATGGTAGATTTTGATGTTATAATGGGTATGAATTGGTTAGCTTCTTGTCTTGTCGTGGTGGATTTCTGAACTGAGATGGTGCAGTTCCATTTTCCAAAGGAGGCAGTTCTTGAATAGAAAGGTAATATTAAGGCTCTAAGAGGTAGGTTTATTTCCTACTTAAAGTCTAGGAAAATGGTGTCCAAGGGCTATATATGCCATTTAGTGAGGGTGAGAGATATAGATACAGATGCCCCAACCTTCAATATGTTCCTATGGTAAATGAATTTCCAGATGTATTTCCTAAAGATCTCCTAGGTTTGCCTCCCAAATGAGAAGTTGAGTTTGGTATCGATGTGCTCTCAGATACACAACCTATATCCATTCCCCCATATATAATGGCCTCGATAGAATTATGAGAATTGAAGGAGCAATTAAAAGATTTGCTAGAGAAGGGATTTATATGGCCTAGTATGTCTCCTTGGGGAGCCCTGGTTTTACTTGTACTCAAGAAAGATGGCTCGTTGAGGATGTGTATTGACTACCGACAGCTAAATAAGGTTATGATAAAGAACAAATATCCCCTCCCTAGAATAGATAATTTATTTGATCAGTTATAGGGTGCTATGTGTTTTTCAAATATCAACTTAAGGTCGGGTTATCATCAAGTGAGAGTCAAAAATCAAGATATACCCAAGATAGCTTTTCGAGCATGGTATGGTCATTTTGAGTTCTTAGTCATGTCATTTGAGCTAACAAATGCACCATATGCTTTTATGGATTTGATGAATAGGGTGTTCAAGCCATTTTTGGATATGTTCATGATAGTATTTATAGATGATATTTTGGTGTATTCAAGATCAGAAGAGGATCATTTTAATCACCTGCGACAAGTGTTACAAATTCTTCGTGATCGTAAGTTATATGTGATGTTTTATAAGTATGAGTTTTGGTTTAAATATGTGGTATTCTTGGGACACATTGTATATGATGAAGGAATAAGGGTTGATACCCAAAAGATAAAAGTTGTGAAGAACTGGCAAAGGTCTACAACACCTACAAAGGTTCGTAGTTTCATTGGGTTGGCAGGTTATTATAGAAGGTTTGTCAAAGGTTTTACTTGTATTTCTGCACCTTTAGCAAAGCTAACGCATAAGGCAGTCAAGTTCCAATAGAGTGATGCATGTGAAAGAAGCTTCCAAGAGCTTAAAAATAAACTAACTACAACCCCTATATTGGTACTCCCCGAAGGAATAGAAGGCTATGCAGTGTATTGTGACGCTTCCGGAGTGGGCTTAGGATATGTCTTAATGCAGTATGATAAAGTAATTGCTTATGCCTCAAGGCATTTGCATCCACACGAGAAGAACTATCTAACCTATGATCTGGAGCTAGCGGCAGTTATATTTGCTTTAAAGATATGGCGCCACTATTTGTATGGGGTTTATGTTGACATATATATTGATCACAAGAGTCTACAATATATCTTTAAGCAAAAGGACTTGAACCTAAGGCAACGAAGATGGCTTGAATTATTGAAAGATTATGATATCGATATTCTATACCACCCCGGAAAGGAAAATGTGGTAGCGGATGCTTTAAGCTGAAAGACAATGGCAAGAACTTCTAGGTAGTCCATAAAAATAAAAGGGGTAAGTAAAAGTCTACGTCAATTAGCTTGCATGGGGGTTCGCTTTCTTGAATCTCCAGATGAAGGAGTTATTATGCAAAATGCAATAAAATCCTTATTGATAGCAGAAGTGAAAGAGAAAAAGTGCATAGATCCCACTCTATTACTACTTAAGAAGAATGTACGACAAGGTATGACAAAGACATTTGAGCTCACATAAGAAGGAGTACTTCGATGTCAAAATAGACTGTGTGTACCCGATGTAGATGGGCTTAAAAGGAGAATTATGATAGGAGCACATCATTCAAGATACTCGGTCCATCCGGGCTCAATCAAAATGTACCATGACTTGAAAGAAGTGTATTGGTGGGGGAAAAAAGATATTGTAAATTTTGTGTCTCACTGTCCAAATTATCAACCAGTTGAAGTAGAGCACCAAAAGCCTAGGGGTTATTTGCAGCACATAAAACATCCAATTTGGAAGTGGGACATGATCAAAATGGATTTTGTTACTGGGTTGCCTAGCTCATTTTGGACGTTTGACACTATATGGGTAGTAGTTTATAGACTCACCAAATCAGCACACTTTTTGTCATTTAAAACTACTTATACAGTTGAAGAGTATGCAAGATTGTACATTAAAGAGATAGTTCGGCTGCACAGAGTGCCTATCTCTATTATATCATATAGGGGAGCTCAATTCATTACAAATTTTTGGATGTCATTTCAGATTAGTTTGGGGACACAAGTGAATTTAAGTACAACTTTTCACCCTCAAACGGATGGTCAAGCAGAACGCATAATCCAAACACTTAAGGATATATTTCTAGCTTGTATATTAGACTTCAAAGGTAGTTGGGATGACCATTTGCCACTTATTGAATTTGTTTACAACAATAGCTACCACTCTAGTATTAAGATGGCATCTTACGAAGCCTTGTATGGGAGAAAGTGTAGGTCATCAATCGGTTGGTTTGAAGTAGGTGAAACTGCCTTATTTGGGCCAGATCTTGTTCATCAAGCTATGGAGAAAGTTAAGATAATACATCAGCGATTAGCAACAGCACATAGTCGACAAAAATCATGCGCAGATGTTAGGAGAAGAGGAATGGAATTTTCATAGGAGATTGGTTATTCTTAAAGGTGTCTCCAATAAAAGGGGTAATGAAATTTGGTTAAAAGGGAAAACTCAGTCCCTGCTACATAGAACCATATAAGATTGTTAAAAGAGTTGTCCAAGTTGCATATAAATTAGAGCTAGCCCAAGAATATTTTGTGGTTCATCCAGTGTTTCACATTTCAATGCTTCAAAAGTGCATAGGAGATCCATCTCATATCGCTCCAACCGAGGATGTACAGATTACAGAAGATCTCACTTATGAGAAAGTATCCATTTTTATTCTAGACAGACAAGTTAAGAAGTTAAGAAATAAAGAAGTAGCTTTCATTAAAGTACTATGGAGGAACAAACAAGTAGAAGAGGTTACCTGGGAAATGGAAGAAGCAATGAAATCCAAATACCCCCATATCTTTCAGCCCACTGAGGAGGAAAAAAATCAGAGTTGAAGAATTGACAAGTAAGTATGTGTTTACATATATTGTGTGCTATGTACCTTAGGCTTGAACTTGTTTGCGCTGACTAATGATACTATCATTCGAGGATGAATGTTCCAAAGAGGGAAAGATGTAACACCCCGTGTTTTCTATATGCTAGCCTATTTATGTGATACTTACCATAACCTTATGGTACATAGGTAAGGGACTAAGTTTTTTTCCATCAGAGTGGTGATAATTGGAATTTGATCGAGAAGTGCTGTGATGATATCCCCACATGTTGCAGGGGGTGGGAGTTCAAGTTAAACTCGACGAAAGTATTTAAATTCAAGATAATAAAGTGTTATTTGAGTTGAAAGTTTAAAGTGAAGTATTAAGATACAATATATGGGATTAGGAGTTAGAAAATAAGGTAAGATAACGAGTTTCTTGCTTGATGTAATTAAGCTAGTAGGTGCACCACCTACTCGAGATATATGGATCTAGCTAATGGGTCAGACCTAAGCCTATGTTAGTAGACTCACTTGAGGCCCAAACTAAGAGAAAGGTTAATGGAAAAGGAATCCTACCTTCCAAATATGCCAAGGCCCAAGTAATTAGGCAACCAAAGGATAAAGCAAGGAGGTGTGTCACCTACTTTGACCCTTTGAGCAGCTTGCCATAACTAAGGAGTTGCATCACCTACTTGGCCATGTAGTGGCTGAAAATGAAGCAAAAATAGGAGGTGCTAAGGGATTATTTTAAGGGGAAAAAAAGATCTTATAAAAGGCAAGGATAGCTGGGATTTTATTCATTTTAACACACCAAAAGAATCAAATTAAACTCCAGATTTCTTTTCTCTCTCAAAGGCTAAGGAGCAACAACCTTAGAATTCCTTTAGGGTTCTTGAAGAGATCCTTCTTGTTACAGGCTAAGGTAAGTAAGAATACCTATAGATTTAGCTTAATTCTATCATGAAAGACAAGGAAAACATGTTACTTATGCTTAAATAGAAGTATAGGGCAGAATATTCTCTCAAGTATTGCTTATTTCTCTTGATTGTTAAGTGACTTTTGGCTTCTTGTTTGGTTTAAAATGTGAAGATCAATTGAAGTTCTTGAAGAAATTGAGTTAAAAAGGACAAGTTACAAGAATTGAAATATGTTAGTGCCACAACTTTATTTTCCATCCACATAAGGTTAAGTACTTTATTTAAGCATATGTTTGATAGGAACTTGTGGGAAGATGATTGTGAACTATGGTCCTACATACTCCATTGCTTTGGGACTGTTCAGGTGTTTAAATGTGTTGAAAATAATTGGTTAATATGGGGAAAGGGTGTGAATTATTTGTCTTGAAATATCGGAGAGGGATTGTAATGTTACACTACTTAATTATATATTGTGTGGAGTCGTCATGTGTCCCTCCCGAATTGAAGGCTATCTTAAAATAGGAGATTTTCTTTTCAACCGATAGAGTTGAACTACAAACGTTGTGAACTATTGTAAGCGTGTTATGGAACTAAAAACAAGCTGAGGTACACTATGTATACAAAAGTTTGTATGACACCAATGCAAGTAGAGCAAGAAGGGTTGAAAGAACACCCTTAGGTGGTAATTACGAATTTGCTGCCTGGATGTTATTTGGGCTAAGATTGAACTGCCAACACATGTTTATTAGCTACTAACACTAGTTTTATCACCCACTCTATTGTAGATAAATATTTGAGAAGGAAAGAGGTTACTTCGAGGTAATAACAAGGTCGTACAATCAGGTATGTAAGGCTATCCTATTCCATACTCTTTGGTATGAAATCGAACGTTCGTGTCACTATCAACAAGTGGACTTCTCAAGTGTTAT
Organism: Solanum aculeatissimum; assembly: GCA_038996855.1. Lineage (NCBI taxonomy): Eukaryota > Viridiplantae > Streptophyta > Magnoliopsida > Solanales > Solanaceae > Solanum > Solanum aculeatissimum. The sequence continues at coordinate 1,482 of JBCEWC010016051.1, read as the reverse complement.
TCCAATAGTGGCAGTGTTGTTTATTAGCAAATTTGTAGCTTACTCTTCGAAGCACTAGCACGATGAGTCTGCTTTTATTCGTGAAGTCAAGTGTTGATTAAACTCCTAAGTAGAACATTAATGTTACATTCGACTCTTATATTATTGTACTGCCTTAAGTTATCATTGTCGTATTGTATACTATGGGTACGCAGTTCCAAGACTTCAAAATAATCATGACCACCAAAGTAATAATTTTAAAGTATTAAAGAATAACTTGAACATTGTTCCTAACGTGGGTGACAACCCAGGGGCAAGAGCCTGCTAATAACACTTTCAAAAGAGCATTGCTAATAACATTTACTCCATTCTTCTTATTATTCACAAACATTAAATGGTCAGAGAGATCAAATAATTTCACGATCCCTTAATCTCTTGAATTTCAATCTTGTGCCAAAACCAAAAAAGTTCAAAGATCCTCAGATTACTTCCATAACATAATGGTACTAATATAGTTCTTAGCAACATTATGTAGTCATGTACCTTGACTTGAGTGCCAAACTTTTATCTAGACAGACGAAAATGATTTCCTCCAACAGTTTCTTAAAATGCCGAGGCTATTGACAACCACTTTCTCCTCTAAAACAAAATTTTGTTTCAATATGTGAAGTTGTTCAAAAGTTGATGGCAAGGAAAAAAATCTAGAATAAACTAACCAAAAATCAGAAAATCTAATACATACTATCAAAGAACAGGAAACAAAATATCCAACAGATTGTGACCACAAAACAAGTAAATTGAACAAAGAAAAGGTCCAAAATTTATTTTTTTCCCTAGAGAAATAAAAAAGATGCAAATGAAGAATAAAAGAAAGTTTTAAATAACCATCAACAATAATCAACCAAAACTTTGAAGGAGAAAAAGCCACAAAAAAGGCAGAGAACTCACCAGTTTCTGCCCTGGAAGAGATTTGAGTTTGGATTTGGAATTGTTCAGTGAGATCTTTTGAAGCGTTGATGTTAACACGCCACGTGTTTAATGACCAATTATGTTGGGCCAAAAAGGGCAAAATGTTTAAGGCCTCCCTGTACACCTTTGAGAGCTTTTCGTACAATAATGGAATGTTGTCTTCGTCTCATTATTGTTGACTTATAAATATTTATTAAAATAAAAGATAAATTTATAAAGTTTAGGATCTAAAATAATTTTTGATGTTTGTATAGCTAAATATTATTTTATCAAAGATAAAAGAAAAATTTTAAAATTAAGATATTTCTAATTATGAATTATGACATGTTTTTACTTATAAAAATATAACATTTTTTTTCAAAATAAATTAAAAAACAGTTATCATATAAATTAAAAAAAGAATCATATTATAATGGGAAAAGGGTCAAAAATGCCCTTGCACTATCAGAAAGGAGCTAAAATGCCCTCAGTTTATACTTTGAGTCATTTATGCCCTTGTACTATCAGAAATGGGTCAAAAATGCCCTGATACTA
>JBCEWC010016050.1:0-13348 GCA_038996855.1 Solanum aculeatissimum | reverse complement strand
AGGGTTAGGGTTCTTAGGATCTTCAAGGATGAAAGAGGATCCTTGAATAAAGTCCCACATACCTTAATTCAAGCAACTAGTCCACAAGATCAAACCAAATCAAGTCTTCTTCCCTAAATTCTACAAGCTAGCTTCAATGGAGGTCAAGAGAGCCTTAAGATCTTAAGAGAGTGTATATGGGAGTTCTAATGGATGAAATAGGGTTTAGGAAATGTTTTAGAGGTTTGTGATACCTTAAGGGACCAAAAGGAGGCTTAGGGAAATGTTAAATCACGAAAATACCATTAATAAAATGGAACTTTTTACTGCACACAGTGCCCAAATGGCAGTTACAGTGCCATCAACCAGTCACACCGGCAGTTCAACATACCGTCAAGCCTTTCTTAGCTAAATCTTTAGCGCGAACTCTCGAAGGACTTTCTGTTACACTTCACGAACCCATAAACGTTCTCTTCAAGGTGAGACATCCCATGCAAGGCACTATCTAACCTCACTTAAACCCAAAATCATCAGCCAAGTCTTCGCCTAGCCACTGTCCAACTTCACGGGACAGTGGATGACTCGTTAAGTGTCAAACGGACAGTCCAAGGTTTCGTTAACTTACACTTGGCTTAGGGGTGGTTCCAGGCCACCCCTAGCTCACCGGAACATCACACGAGGCACTATATGGACCATGCAAAGTTTCACGGTCCATGTCCCTGTCCTTGGCCATTGTTCTGAGCCTATCTCCAATGGTTTCCAAAATTTAGACAGTCTAACTGTTTGGGCCATATCTCCCTCATATGAACTCCAAATTGAAAGAAACTACTTGTGTTGCAAAAATAACTCAAAGAGATTCAATTTGATATGTGGTAGCTCTTATGGTCAGCCCACATCAAAAGTTATGACTATTTGAAGTACACTGCCGAAACTGTCCCTCTAGGCCACTAACTAGTCCAATTTGCATTCGGCCACTTAAACTCAACCCGTGGCTACCAAAACTCAACCATTGCTTGTAGTACATCATAGAATGCCAACCATAAGTAGATTTCAAAATATTTTGAGTTGTTACAGTACGATTGCACGAGGTGCTAGTATCTATTATAATTGATTGAGGTTCACAATTCACCTCCAGCTTCTAGAGGGATTTTCAGTGAGAGTTAGGCACCCAGGTTGATTTGAGTACATCATTTCATCCCAAGATCGATGGCTAGTCCGAGCGTATTGAGGATATGCTATGGGCCAGTTTGTTAGAGTTTGGCGGTCAATGGGACCAGGTTTTGCCATTAGCTGAGTTTACCTATGATAATGACTACCATAATAGTATTCAGATGGCTCCATTTGAGGCATTGCATGGTAGGCAGTTTCCTACTCCTTTTGGGTATTTGAGTCCACAGAGCTTGGTTCGTATAGCACAGATCTATTTTAGGATACATTATCTAGGGTTCTTGTTATCTAGGATAGGTTGAGGATGGCTAAGTGTCAAAACTAGAGCTGCATTGATCGTTGATGCCAGTGTTTGAGTTTTGAGGTTGGTGAAAAGGTGTTTTTTAGAGTATCTCCCTTGAAAGGGTGATGTGGTTTGGTCGGGGAAGGTAAGCTTAGACCTCAATATATCGAGCCTTTAGAGATTCTGAGGTGAGTTGGGTCAATTGCATATGTGTTAGCCCTGCCTCTGGCATATTCTTCCATACACCCAGTCTTTCATGTGTTGATGTTGCGTCGTTATATTCTAGATGAGTCACATGTACTTCAATATGATTGAGTTGAGTTAGATGACCATCTGACATTTGTTGAAGAGCCGATAGCTGTTTTACCAAGGGATGTCATGCAGTTGTTTTCCAGGCCTATACAGATGGTTAAGGTTCAATGGTGTTATCGATTATCGAGAAGGCTACTTGGGAGTTGGAGACAGACATGCAAAAGCAATACCCTGGCTTATTTGAGTCATTTGAGTCTTTAGGTATGACTTTATCCTATATTTTGATGAAAGTTCTTTTATTAGGGAATGTTGTAATGACCCTCTAGGTCATTTCTACGTTTCCGTAAATATTTTATTAGTTTGAGCATGTTCATAGTGACCGCAGACCATTTGTGATATATTAATGTTGGTAGTTTGGTTATTGGGTGGATCGTTTGATAGTTATGCAATTTTTGAGTTGAACAGAAGATTATAACTATAAAATAAGTTTTTTGTAATGTCCTAGTAAATGGCCTCGGAGTGGAATTTAGACGGTTCCATTATCTACGGAATATCCAAATTAGGCTAAGATCATGGTTGGCCCGAGACTTGGGGGTCCCGGTGTGAGTTTAACTGAAAATTTATAAAACTAGTTAAAAAATAAGCTAAAAAGGTATTTTCGATGATAACCTAGGTGAACGTGCTCAAAAGGGAATTCTGATAGCGCGATCAGATCCAAAATGTCCAGTTTAGTCTGGAATGACCTTTCATTGGATAACTGGGACTTCCAGACACATTTTGACCCCCTCAGTTCTTTTAATCAAAATTTGTTAAAAAGAAGTGGGATCCTTATTTTTTCGTAACAAGCTCCACTAAGAATTCTGACCATACCATTGGATCTGGAATGTCAAAATCAATGTGGTTACATATTGGTTTGCAAAAAATGGCCATCGGATGGGCTCGGGACACCCAGAGAAGAATTGAAGTGAGTTGGTGTAGCACAACAGGGCAAGATTCTGCATTCGCAAAGGACTGCCCGTGTGCACGACTGTCATGGGAAGGCTAAGCCCCATGTGTTGTGTGGCCTTTACCGCATTTGTGGAGGCCTTGGCATTCTAATAATTGCGTTCTCATGGTCGTGCCTGTGTCCCCGGAGGCCAATGGCTAGGCGATGGGTAGCCTTAAAACTCAACCTCACGAAAAAATTGTGCAAAACCTTGTTACAACAATAACGTTTACTATACATACCCGATTTTAGCGATTCAAAAGGATATATTCTATGGAATTTTGTGAGAAACATCGTGGGGTCCTCTGATTTCAGTTTTGGCACGTATTTTGAGGTAGGAATCACTATTTTTTCTAACTGTTACAGCATAAACTGTTGGAAACTTTGTATTGTGATATCTCAGCCGTTTCTTATAGGAATTGAATAACATTTGGGTCTAAACTATACTACTTGTCGAGAGTTACACCATGGTATATTCAGATTCTATTGGTTTGATCTTATTATTGAGTAATTTTGTAAAGAAGCTGTTGAATGTAAACTTTTTCTGATAAGAAATGTCACTTGATTTTTGGGTTGTTTCTTATTGTTCTTAAGCCTTATTTTGAGCTCACATTCTGGCTATAGACTCAGGGAAACATAGAGATCATTTTATGGGGGGTTGGTTTGGTATTTTGAACATGGGCCCCATTTTTTCCCATTTTAGTCACAATTATCGTATTCACCCCATTTCTTGGGATGTTACAGCCAAAGCAACCGTAGTTATATTATGATTTGTCTTTTGACAGCTGAGTGGTATTTGGAGGAAATCAAGAAGGGAAAATCTTGCATGGATTGATCTGAAGCACGTGAATTTGCCTATCAAGTAGGATAGGCTTCCCTTTCCTCTAGACTGAGTTGAGATATATATGTTGGATGCCTATTTGTGGTTGAAAATCCTTGATTAAAGCCTATATATGTTAGTTGAGATTGTGAATGTTGTGTGGGCGCTGTAATGGTTATATTTGTCATAATAGTTAATTATAGAGTGGTTTGAGGTTGTGATGGGGCCAATTAGAGGTCAGGTATAAATGTGTACTACTTCTAATAATGTGTATGTCGGGTTTGTTACTTGTATATGGTTAGGCTATCTGGTACTAGGAAACATGCTATCTTCTAGGAGATTGGTTAACTGTGGCACTCCTGACCATGTGCTGAGGTTCTTCTATTGTGATCCTATTCATGAGATGGATGTTATACTCGCGGGTTTAGTTGGATTTTCTATTGTTGTTTGTGATATTTGTTGTGTTTATCAGCAAGGCTACCTACTATACTTTCTTGGGGACTTGTTACATTATTAGTTGGCTTATATGTGGTTGTCCTAGTTATTGGTTATAATTATCAGATGGGTTGTTTATCATTGTTTTGGATACCTATGATACTTTTGGCTACTTGCTTCGGTGGGCCTTAGCCTAAAGTCAGTGCTTCCCTAGATTTGCATTGTTCAGACCCTATGTATTTGCAGATATGCACGGTTTTACTTGAGGGGCATGAACCCTGGGAGACTAGTGAGTAGTTGACTATACTTGGGTTCAAGTCCCAAATGATTATTCAAGGGTTCAAGTCCCTGATGAAAATTCTTATGGTTTGAGTTACGAATGAAATATCATGTGATCTAAGTCATGGGTGGTATTTCCTGTGGTCCGATTCCTGGGTGACGCTCCCTTTGGTTCATGTCCTGGGTGGCTTTTCCTATGGTTTGAGTCCCAGATGAACTGTTCGAATTTCGAGTTCCAGATGACTTTTCCTAGGTCCATGGCCTAATTAATTGTTTATAGGTCAGAGACCCAATTATTTGTCAGATTATGTGGGCCTGGCTGACTTCCCCGGCCAAAGGCCAGGTCGAGAAGGAAATGTGATACCCCAAGTGATATTTAGGGGTTTGAATCCCTGTGTGATACTATATCATGTATTAGTTTATATTTTATACCATTTGTTACTGATTTCTATATCCCTACACCTATACACACCATGATTGTGTGTGGGTATTCCTTTTAGGCTTGTGGGGAACCAATTGTCATGTAGGCACAGACACTAGGGTCTTACATCCACATACAACATTATACCTCGTCCTTGTGACAATTGTGATATATTTTTGTTCAGGTATGGTCAATTGGTTCTGTGGTACACTGTTTGGTCCTACTTAGTTGGGTTCTCCTGGTGTCACAGATATAATTGGCATATGACTTTTAGGTTCCGTTAGTTGGCATTGTTGCACATTGCTTGATCGTGTTCGGTTGTGATATCTCAACCGAGGAGGGTACCCTTGGTGTGGCTGATGCTCAAAAACCATTACTAGCTCCCAAGCGAACTACTTGGCCTCATCATATTTATTCAATCACAATCAATAGTAAAAGACTTCAACAATCAAGAATGTCTTAATAGACAGCAATAACCCAATCAATAATCAAACGCCAAAGGTCAACCAATCTATCAATCAACTGAATAAGACTAGTATGAAAGAAACTACCCAAAAACAATATCCAATCACAACTCGGCAATATAGTCTATAAGGCCTCTAACCATCTGACTAAGTGGTGTCAAGGACAGGCCCATGGCTACTTGAAAACAAAATAGAACCAAATCTAAGACCTGACTCTAAAAGCTAGATAAAATAATTAATGAATATCCTCCAAAATTAGGGAAGGCAAACCAATTAGCTAATATCTGGAATAAATATTCAATGAAGCGTTTGTTGATGATCTCTAGTACCTGTCTTCGCATCATAAAATGATCTAGGCCCAAATGGGCAGCAGTACATGAAATGTAAGAGTATGTAAAATAGTTGGAAGAGAAAGAACACAATGGTAGATACTCAACTCAACAAGATAAGGAGCTCAATAAGAATGTCATACGTCAAGTAAAAATATGATTTAGATAGAGACCATTCACATCTAATCCAATCGGAGTACTATCATATCCTATTGGGAGTTTCTCTAGTCCATCAACAACCACTTATGAGCTAGTGATTGTGAAATAGGCTGACGTGTTGCTAGTCTGTTCAATACCTCGCAAAGGTAATGAATAACTCTTTCAATCATGGATCCATCAATAAAATGAAGCCCTATCATTTTAGGACAATAAAAATAGGGAAATATTCCAGCTTTAATGGATTCAATCCACTCCTACATTTGGTGACATAGTTATTGAGTTCGAGTTGGACTTACTCTCACTCAATGTGGTGCGATACTCCTCCAAAGACTCAATGATCATAAAATAATCAATCTAATTAATGAGTCTCATAGGGATTCTTATCAATTCTATCATAATCGAGCCTTTCGGGTATCAACCATCCTATCAAAATTCTCAATCACATATTTCAAGAAGGGTTTAGACAATCGTTAAGAGGATTATCAATTTAGTTAAATAATCTGAGTTCAAGTTATGAAGGCTCATAAAACCATTCAGTTCTATCAACATTATAATCACCACTCTCATATCACAATTACAATCACAATCATACACTCAAGTCTCTAGACTCTATTCCTAGAATATTTTAAGTAAAACATTTGTTTAGTAAATCAAGTTCATAATGATCAACAAGAATGTAAAATACAAAGAATCTATATATTTACAAGAAAACCTTCAAAGACACATGCATAGAGACTCAATACTTTTACAACCTTTCTATTACCATCATTGGGGAGCATGGAAGAACAATTCCATGCTTTTGTTTAGCCTTACATACCTGAAAGAGAAAAATCTTTTGAAAGAAACCTTTGGTTTTCACTTGAAGATAAAGAATCCTAGTCTCTTTTTTGGTTTATTAGGGGTAAAAGGTCAAAAATAACTTTTTGGGAAAGTCAAATAATCATCAAAATTTAAAAAAAAACCCTTTTTATGAGTTTCGGCAACCAAAATGGTAGTATAAGGGCCCCAACACCAAACCATTTGGTGTACCACTGAATGGGGATCCTTCGTCACCTTTTCTTTATAGTTCTAAGAATATTTAGAAAATTTCAGCGGTCAAATTCGGCAGATCGCCAAATTTGGTAGTCCAAACATGTTTCAGTAAAATGGTATGACCATTTTACTTCGAACTCCAATTAAGAAGAAATTAGATGCGTTGGAGATCTTATTCAAAGATATTTAATTTTATATATTATAGGTCACCTAACGCATTACGTGTTGATAGATATGATCATTTAAATTTGACCCTTCTATGAACTCACACTGAAACTTAGCCGATGGAAAAGTTTTAAACTTCGATTGGCCTTGGGTGTCCCTTATGACCTCAAACCACATTCAACATACTTCAAATACTTGATGTTTTAGAATCACCCAATTGCATAGAATTTTATATCAAAATTCAATTGGTACAGGAGTTTTCATCTCAACGTTATATTAAAGGGTTTTTATGAGTTAAATTCATCTCAAATATATCATCCCACTATATAATAGTATTTAGTACTTATATTCAAGGTCAGAATCACTCGGTATGATTCCATACACATAAGAGAAAAGTTTGAATCTTAGCTTAGAAACTTTTAAAGTGTTACAATATTTCCCCCTTGGGATCATTCGTCCTCGAATGATAGGTAATAGAGATGTAATCTAGGCACGAGTAACAATAAAGAATCATTCAATCAACTAATCAAACTCTTTAGACAATTGACAATCAACTCAAGAATAGAAACATCGATTCACACCAAGGGTAAGGACATCACCTTCAATGTTCACATCATTGGGCACAAATAGATGTGGGTATTTAGACTTCATATCTTCTCTGCTTCCCATGTGGATTTCTCAAAAAATTGATTCCTTATCCTGATCAACTCATCACTATCAAAATCTCAAGACATATTTTGGTTCATTACCTCATAATCTTTATTTAGGTCAAAGGTCATAACTCTAGGTCTACAAATTAATTCTCCCTACTGAGCTTTATGTACAACTCTCCACCTATACCATACTTATATCATCATATTACTTGCATGTTAACATCTTAATTTTGATCATACACTATGGTAAGCCTCTTAGAGAAAATCTCCAACTAAGGCTATCATTGCCATAATACTATCTCATTCTTCACAATGCTTCTCAAAATTCAAGCTTAGAGTCTAGTACTAATATGTGCATCACACACTTCTTTCATATTATACCAACTTATAGCTACTAGGTAGAATTTGGGAACATAATCCCACTAAATTCTCATAGTGAATAATCGATCAACACATCCCCCTCTTCACAACTCAAGTACCATTCACTATACCTCCTTACTTGGTTAAGCTCCTAACTCTATGAATATCATGGGGCTCTCCCCTTAAAATCATAAGCCTAGTCTAGATCTATCCCCACAAGAATATTCTATTTCCCTATTCAACATTTGTGCTTCACTCTCACTAATACTCTGACACATCAACATAAACTTATTTCTAGTTTGAGCACACTTTAACTCGTCTTAGAAATAACTCATCCTCTATACCTCCTTAGGAAAACTATATGGTACTTACTACTCTTTAGTCAAAACTTATCCCATTACATACCTAATAAATGTACCACTCTAATTAAAATCCTCAATCAACCACCACTCTTAGCTAGAATAGAAGCACCAATAGGAGTAGACACACTGAAAGGCTCAAGAAAACACTCAAGAGTTCTATTAAATATACTAGTCATATAAGGAGACATAAATGATAAGATGTCATCAGGATCAATCAAAACATAACAATCTAGAGTAAAGACTAGTATCATACCCATCAAAACATCTAGAGAGTTTTCCTGATCTCGGCAACTACCCGTGGCATACAAACAGTTTATGGCTCTGATTGTGCCAGAAGTGGCACCCCTCTGATTCCCACTAACTAGTAGTACTAGTGTAGAAGATCAAGCTTTATTGGATCACTTTGGACAATCCCTTCAAAAGTGGCCTACTTGACCACACTTATAACATCTATCAGTACCCTTCTAGCAACTCCCAAAATAAAGTTTTCCATACTCTCCATATGGAGGTTTTCCTTTAGGACCTCGCGACACACTTCCTCAGGACGGAGGGATTTATACCTTAAAGGGCTGATTTCTCTAAGGCCTCAAATTATATCTATTATTAGATATGGGCACTCAATAGTGTTGGTGCATAACTCGAAGGCCTCTTAAGAGAGGAGGACCCATTTCCATTTGCTTTCTTATGTTGACTATGCTCATTCCCTGTTGACTTAGTCATTTTTCTCCAAGGTTCTTCCCTATTGTTCTCTTTGTTCTCTTCTACCCATCGAGCATGTACAATAGGCAGGGTTGTAGGCTCAAGTTCCTCTTCCTGGACCCTGGTCCTTGTCCCAGACTGTGAGGGTATCCCTAGCGATAAAATCAATGTTGTCGACCTTTCTGAAGTTCATGAAATGCTTGGAAGACATGGTCGACAAATATGTAATTCACGAGTTAGAAGAGAGCTTTCATAGAGTTCAACTTTATAGTATGAATCAGAGTAGGAAAGAAGTGTTACAATTCCTAATTCCCCATAGCCTCCTGGTTATAAAGTGTAGTGCATAACACACCCATAAATATGACTCTACTAGACACGGCTTCATAGACTCCCTAGGTCTCTTGAACTTTGTAGTATAATACCAAGTTTGTCACGCCTCGGGAGGTTACCCTTGGCGTGGCTAGCACTCAGAAACCATAAATAGCTCTCAAGCCAATTATTTGGACTCATCACATTCATTCAATCACAATCTAACAATGAAAGAAATTAACAATCAAGAATGACTTAATAGAAAGAAATAACCCAATCAATAATCAAAGTCCAAAGGCCAATAAATCTATCAATCAACTGAATAAGACTAGTATGAAAGAAACTATCTAAAACAATATCCAATCACAACTCGACAATATAGTTTATGAAGCCTTTAACCATCTGACTAAGTTGTGCCAAGGACAGGTCCATGGCTACCTTAAAAAATAAAAGCAAATCTATGACCTGACTATAGAAGCTAGATGAAATAAATAATGAACATCCTTCAAAAGTAGGGAGGCCTTACCAATCAGCTAATATTTGGAATATATCTTCAATGGAGTGCCTATTGGCGATCTCTAGTACCTGTCTATGTATCATAGAATGATGCAGACCCAAATGGACATTAGTACATGGAATGTATAAATATGTAAATTATTGGGAGGGAAAGAACACAATCGTGGATAATCAACTCAAGGGACTCAACTCAACAAGATAAGGAACTCAATCAGAATGTCATAAGTAAAGTAAAAATATGGTTTATACAGAGACCATTCACATCCAATCCAATCGGAGTATGATCATGTCCTATTAGGAGTTTTTCCAGTCCGTCAATAATCATTTATGAGTCAGTGATCGTGCAACGAACTGAAATATTACTAGTACATTCAATACCTTTCTAGGATAAAGAATAACTCTTCCAATCATGGATCCATGAATGAAATCAAGTCTTATTGTTTTAGGACATTGAAAATAGTGAAGCATTCCAACTTTAACGGATTCAATCCATTCTTATGTTTGGTGATGTAGTTATTGAGTTTGAGTTGGACTTACTCTCACTCAATGTGGTGCTCGATACTATTCCCAAGACTCAATGCTCATAAAATAAAAATTCCAATCAATGAGTCTCATAGGGACTCTTATCAATTCCATCACAATTGAGCTTTTTGGCTTATCAACCATCCAATCAAAATTCTCAATCACATATTTTAAGAGGGGTTTAGAAAATCATTAAGAGGACTACCAATTTAGACAGATAATTTGAGTTCAAGTTATGAAGAATCATAGGACCATTCTGTTCTATCAACATTACAATCACCATTCTCACATCCCAAATCACAATCACAATTATGCTATCAAGGCTCTAGACTCAATCATTAAGTTCATTCATGAAAATTTAAATTAAATAATATCTACAGTTTATGAAATAATTTAAGTAAAATGTTTGTTCAATAAATCAAGTTCATGATAATCATCAAGCATGTAAAAATACAAAGAATATATATAGTTACAAGAAAACCTTCAAAGATACATGCATTGAGACTCAATACTTTCACAATCTTTTTATTACCATCAATGGGGCACATGGAAGAATAATTCCATGCTTTAGTTTATCCTTACATACTTGGAAGAGAAAAATCTTTTCAAGAAACCTTTAGTTTGTACTAGAAAATGAAGAATCCTACCTTCTTCTTTGGAAGAACTTCAAACATAAAATTTTAATATTTTTGAGGATTTATGTGTTAATAGGAGGTTATTAGGTTATATGATAGGTTTAGGAAAGCTAATTAGGGGTAAATGGTCGAAAATAACCTTTTGAGAAAGTCAAATAATCATCAAAATTGAAAGAATTACCTTTTGATGAGTTTTGATGGTCAAACCTATCGCCGAACTATTCGGCGATACGATGAATGGAGACCACTGTCACCCTTTTTATGGTTTCTCAGCTTTTTCAGAATATTTTGGTGGTCAAATTTGGTGGATTTCCATATTTATTAGTCCAAACATGTCTCAGTAAAACACTCATAACCTTTTTTCGAACTCCGATTAAGGAGAAATTAGATGTATTGGAAATATAATTCAAAGATCCTTAATTTGATATATTATGAGTCATCTAACTCATTATGTGCTGAGAGATATGGCCCTTTTAAGTTGACCCTTCTATGAACTCACACCGAACATTAGCCGATGGAAAGGTTTTGAACTTGGATTGGCCTTGGGTGTCCCTTATGACCTCAAACCACATCCAACATACTTCACATACTTATGAAAGTAGTTTAACGTACATTCACAACCTTAAAGTTATTGGATCACCCAATTGCATAGAATTTCATATCAAAACTCAATCGGTAAGGGATGTTTCATCTCAGCTTTGTGTTAATGAATTTTTATGACCTTAATTCATCTCAAATATATAATACCACTATATAATAGGCTTTAATACCTATATTCAAAGTTATAATCACTTAGTATGATCCCATAAACATAAGTGAAAATTTTAATCTTAGCTTAGAAAATTTAAGGTTTTACATAGGTTTTCGTGGTTCTATAGATATGCTTATTTTTTACCGGGGTTCATCTTGCTAGCATTATAATATTTTATTATATTCCACCTTTTCATATTTACTATATTTTTCTCAGTCGACTGATGATGCCTACTGGGCACCTTCCACCGGTACTCTCCCCTACTTTTTTGCATCTACTCATGGTGAAGGTTCAGGTACGAGCCCTGGTCGTTGATCTAGTGGATTTATAGATGCTTCATGAGACTTCGGTGAGCATCAAGAGTTTTGGGATATTCTATAGTCTTTTTCTGTTCATTTGGTCGTCTTTTATACTCAGACACTGGCCTTGTATATTTATAGTTTTGGCTTGTGTGTAGGATGCCATTTCGGTTGTGTATATGCATATTTATTTATTTAAGTCTATAGTAGCTCTATACAGGTGACTTCGAGGTTTTGGGATAGGTTGTTGTTGGGTCGTCTTGTCTATTGTTAGTTATCGCTATAGTTAGTTATTCAGGATAGTTACCGTGGGTTTTGGGTTAGCTTGCTTATAGGTGGGATCTAGCAAGTGCTATCATAACTTGAAAGGTCGGATCGTGACAATGATTTCATAGATCATCAACTCATAATGGTAGAATCTCATGAAAACCATATAAACTAAGAGAATTAAACTTAATTCATGCTTGTTTATTGTTTAAACATAAGTCATATAATAATAGTAACAATTGAACATCAAATCATGAAAACCTCATTTAGATCTCACTAGAAAATAAATGAAATTAGGTTGGGCTCCATTATTGAAGGAGATCATAGATGAATTCCAAATACCTTAGCTTGAATTGATGAATTTCAAAGGAAACTAGCTTTAGATTTGAAGCCTTAATGAATCCTAGACTTGAACTTAAAAGGAGAAATTAGAGAGTGTTTTGAGTGATTGATCTTAGAATCTATGTGTTATAGAATGCATGAGAGTATTAGAATAGGTTAATGATTGATTTAGGCAGGTATAGGAGTTAATACACAACAAATAGGGGCTTAGGATCTGGAAGAGGACCAATTTAACCTCACTTAAACAAACCTGGAAAACTGCTTAGTGCATCACCACAACACACTTCACGAGCCATGAAGTGCATCACAACTTGTGATGTGCACAGTAGGGTGCAAGGCACCCTTGACCAAGGGAGAGGGTTCACCACGAAACCCCTTCACGAGGTGTGATGTGCACTATGACCCATAAAGGGTCTCATGATGTGGACTCCAAGTTAGAAAACCACATTTACCACCAACGCAGACCACCTCGGATCCCTTTATGGCAGTGGTGCCAACCACAACCCGTGAAGAGTTCTATAAAAGGTACTCTTGGTCAAAAACTCTCAGAAACATGATTTTATGTATTGATTTGATCTTACGAAGGTCAGGTCCTAACAAAATAATTATGTAAATATAATTATCTCATATTATTAAATTTACAAATACATCATTTTTCTATTCCTATCTATCATGACCCAAGCGTAAGGCCTAGACGTGACATGGCGAATAAGGAACCCGAAAGAACCCCAAACAAGCCTCTCAAACTTGTCATCATACTTCATCGGTCGCGAAAGTACATTCAACATTAAATAACAGGAATTAGGGACTAAGGGCAAACCATTTCAAAATAACATCACAGAATAAGAGTCAAGCTCATTTAC
>JBCEWC010016049.1:0-13350 GCA_038996855.1 Solanum aculeatissimum | reverse complement strand
TTAGATAATATCTATATTCTAACCAATCTTTTAAATTAAAAGTAGATGGTGGTCCTACTTGTTTAATAATAGTTTCTCTCTCTATATATATATATATATGGAAAAGGGCTGCATTCAACAGCCCTATTAACAAAAGTTAGAACGAACAGAAAAAGACGACTAACGGAAAACAATAAAGAAAAAAAGATGCAGGGAAGAAAAAGAAAGACAAAAAGAGAGAGAAAATTATGATTTCATCTCCAAACTTCAAGGTAATTATTCTCATCTTTTCATGAGATTATGAATAGATTTTTAGGGTAGAACTGTGTACAACTTATATTAAATTAAGAAAATATAGTTCTAGGGTTCTTAAAATAAAATCTTGATTTGGGGATCGAATAACAATCCATTTTAGATGAAATTTGACGTACAAATTTATTTTGTTATGGGTAAACATAATTTGGAAAAAAAATTCAGATTCGATATCTAGGGCTCGAGGTGACTTTTTGACCCAATTTTTTAGTCAAAAATAAATATAACTATATGGGTGTCATTAGATTCATATTCTTATGTAGACTATGTATTTGAATAAATTTTGACCATCCGGAGCATTAAGAAAGGCTCAAGTTTCGGAGTGATTATCGATTAATTGAGGCAAGTGAATTTTTCGACTCTTGTTAAGTATATAGATACGCGTATTTTCCTGTTGTTTGTGTTTAAAGTAATGAGACTTGGTGATAGATTGACTTGTGCTTGTTGAATAATCCTGATGATGAAAAAGAGATAATAAAAGACAACTTATTTATATATTGATATGTGATATGTCGAGAATGATTTAAAAGGTTTATTGATTTATTGTTGATGTGGTATCACGATTGTGTTGTTGTAAATTGTGCATCATTAGAAAAATGATAATCTCCTCATTATGTATTTGAACATGCCTAATTGAATTGATTCTGAAAAAAGATCGTGACAAAGGTTATGTGAATTGAGAGAAAATAAGAAACTAAAATTGGATGCACCACTTTGAGGGACGTGTCGCACGCCACGATGGCTACTATAATTTGAGGGTCGTATCACACGCCGTGATGGATACTATAATTCGAGGGTTGTGTTGTATGCCGCAATGGATACTATAATTCGAGGGTCGTATCACACGCCGTAACGGGTACTATGATTCGAGGATTGTGTCGCATGCCACGACA
Source organism: Solanum aculeatissimum (assembly GCA_038996855.1). Classification (NCBI taxonomy): domain Eukaryota; kingdom Viridiplantae; phylum Streptophyta; class Magnoliopsida; order Solanales; family Solanaceae; genus Solanum; species Solanum aculeatissimum. The sequence goes on along the minus strand of JBCEWC010016049.1, from coordinate 12,166 downwards.
GATGCATGGATTGATAAGTCCCCCATGGATCCCGAACTGAGAGATAGTAGGTGTGTATCACTAGGTTAGACATGCATCATTATGTTTGACATTGCATTGCATTGCATTACACATCTTTATCATTTATGAACTTGTGAGTGCCTATTTATGGAACTTGTGATGGATGAACTTGATCCTTATGTTGTTGATCTATAAATATTGCTGTGGTTATTGATCTATATGCTATGTACATTGTGAATAATTAGGTTGGGCTGATTTTTATGCAGGTTGTAGTTGTGGAGGTTTGGTTGGGGAGTTAGGAGTACTCGTATTCTGTATTACTTGATTTTGCATTTAAGAATTTGCTTGCTGGGTACCGTGTGGTTGGTACTCACCTCTTACTTCTATATTTTTGTAGGTTATACGCTCGGATCTTTTTTATACTCTCTCTTCTCTTCTTATCCGAGGCTTTTTGTGGAGATTAGTGAGGCAGTTATCTGTCATTTCAACGAGTCCTCCTTCTCTTATTTATGATCTTGTTCTACTTTAGAAACGACATCATTTGAAACTTGTATTTTCTTTCAAAAATATTGTAAACACATTAGAGGCTTGTGCACGTGACAACTAGGTTTAGGGGATTTTTAATTAAGTTGATTTATTATCCGCAGTTAAACCTTTGTTTTTATTATTTCTTCTGCACTTTATTGTTGTAATTGGGTATTAGGCTGACTTGTCTTGGTAGGATAAGATGAGTGTCATCACGTCCATTTTTGGGTCATGACACTATGTAAGGTCAGACAAAGCACAGATGAACTAAAGTGGTAAAAATCCAAATTTTAAAGTCATGATTCTTAATAGAGGGTTCAAAATTGATGGTACTCTTAAGAGATACACTCGACAACTACAAACTAAAGCAATATAAAAGTGAAGAGGACACTATGACAATAACATTTATGAAAGAGATGACTAAAATATATCAAATGGAACTAAATCAAGATATGCCAAAGATTTTACCTTGAGTTGAGCAACAAACAAGAGCTTTAGCATCAAGGATTTCTACTGCAAACTCGCTTCTTCGAACTCGAATTTAAGATCGAAATGAGGTATGAAACTACTCTTGAAATTTAATGTTGGTAATACCTTTCTATATGTTTTTCTCTTTTTTTCATGTGTTTTTCTGATGTGTGTTTCTGATATCTGATCGATTCCCAGTGACCTCCATTTATAGGAGAAATCTGGACTTGAAAATACGGATTTGAAATCCAAAAATCAGTGAGAACCTTTGTGCAATGCAATGGTTGTGAGAATCTTGAAAAAGGGTCTCCTTTTCAGGCAGAAGATTTAGAAATTGCTTCAATCTTGAGTTTATCCTACGGATATCTTGATGAGCCTATAGTTAAAACGAAGCAAAGTTTGAGAATCTGGCTACTGGTGGCAGATAAAAAGCATAGGGGCGATATAGGGTAGCTCGACGACTGCCATTTTGGTAATGGGAAGAGAAGATGAAGGAGGTGAAAGAGACTACTTTTGATATTTTGGGAAAATTGGAGAAGACGGGTCAGACATTCACGTTGGAAAAGGAAAAGTATAGGGGCGGTGGAGTGTTTGGATATTAGGAAAAAGTTGATCTAATTTCAGTTGTTGATCGGACGGTTCAAAAATAAATAAATAAAGAGCAAATACATAAATTAATATATATATTAATTAGGACCGTTGGATCATATTGAAGGGCTAAGATTAAAAGGAAAGAAACACAATCCTTATGTTACCTACATGACACCCATGGATTGATCCGTTTTAACAGGATTAGATTGTCAAGTTTTTGCCAAATTAGCCTATTTAAATTGTGACCAATTTATTTATTAAAATAATCATATTTCATTAAAATATCTTTTTTTTTTTTTTGGAAGATAAATTATTTGATAAAATTTCGTCAATTCTTAAAATAAAATTGGTATGGGCTAGTAACAATATTAATTAATTAAGTTCCCTATTTCTAATAATATATGAAAATAATTATTTTCAAATGACAAAATAATTATTTAATCAAAAATCAATTTAACACTTTAAAATGATATTCATTTGCTACAAGCTTCTCAAAAACGATAAAAACAAATAGTAAACATTCATATATATACGTATTTTTATATATAAATTTTTATAAGAAATAATATCCATAAAATAATCGACCGGACAAAAATGAGAAATTTATCAATAATAATAATAATAATAATAATAATAATAATAATAATAATAATAATAATAAAATAGCAACAACAATAATAATGTCATAATAATAGTAATAGTAGTAGTAAAATGTTTCATACTTTATGAAAGTTTTATCATCCTTTAAAAAAAAGAACTCCTTTTATTTCTTTTTTTTTTAATAAAAAGTTTAACTAATTAAACATAGAGAGTCAAGACTGGAAAAATAAAAAATAAAAAATAAAACTTATTATAACGCCAAAACTGAATAAAATAAAAAAAATGATTACTTTGTAGTATTAAGTTATTTGACAAAATTAATCATTCTAAAATAAAATTAGTATGGATTAGTAATAAAATTAAAGCTTCTTCATATGAAAATATTTGCTTGTGACAATGAGTAATTGTATTTAATCAAAAATTTATTTAGCACTTAAAGTGATATTTATTTGCCATAAATTTATCAAAAATGCAAAAGCAAGTAGTAAATAAAAAAAATTCTAAAAAAAATATATGTTTAACTTTGGTAACAAATAAAATTCGTAAAATGATTTGTCGAATAAAAATAAGAAAATTTGTCAAAACACTAGCAATGATAATAATAGTAATAGTAATAGTAGTAATAATAACAAAACTTATAATAATAGTAGTAGTAGTAGCAGTAAAACATATTCGGTAAAAGTTTCTTTTTTTTTCAAGGAAACTTAACTAATTAATTACAGCGAGCCAAAATTGGGTGTCAACAGCTTGCCCTTTTCTTTGTCCATGGAAGAGAGTAAAGAAGGTGTGGACAAAGAAATATTGACACAATCCAATTTTGGTGGACTACCAAAAACAACCTTTTGAGCAGCAACTTGATATTTTTGTGGAGTTATGGCCGAACTCTGGTTTCTGAGTTGCCTACATATCTCAAGTTTCATGAGAAATCAGACCATATGTAGTTCGAGATGGCAAAATCATAACAAATTTTGATTGAATTCAAAATTTGCCCCAGTATCAAATTATGGTAATATTGAGTTCTCTTAAGTGATGGCATATGAAGAGGTTGGAATAAACGAAAAGCAAACAGCTACACTCAAGCTAAGACAACTTACATATACAGAAATATGGGAATCAGGTTGGATGTAGTTCTAATGGCTAACTGGGAAAGAGAAATGCTCCGTAGCAATTTCTACTAGAAACCTATGATAGATAGGAAACAAATTGCCCCAGTATCGAGTTATGGTGATACCGAGCCATGAAAGTTAAACAAAGATTCGAACCTAAATTTATGAAGATCAAGTCGAGTTGAGTTCTGAAAGCAAATCCTTGACGTAGCTAGGGATGCTAGACATTCCACTAGCTTGCCCTACTTTGTTGTTAAGAGAGAGTTCCACGTTGTGATGCATTTTTCTGCAAAATAGGTAAAAGGGTGAAAAGTACCTATCGTGGTTCTAAATCATAAATGAACGTAATAATGTAAAGTAGAGTGTAGATATTCAAATTATCATTGGCATTTTTCTCTTGTGGCCCGAATGTGATATAGGTAAAACAACTTATAATGTAGAGGCCTTTGATTGGTGAGGTTGTTGTAATGTGACGCCTTTATTTGGCCGGCGAGGAAAATCTTGTAATATAAAGCCTCTGACTGGCGGGTCAATAATACTGTAACACCTATATTTGGCGATGCAAAACTTGTAATGTAAAGCCTCCAGCTGGTGAGGTGATTGTAATGTAATGCCTATATCTGGCGATGCAAAATATGTAAATATAAAATTTAACTGTAGATGTATTACGAGGCTGCTAGCATGAATGCTCTTGATCGATGGAGCTTTGATGGTGTTGCTATATTGTGGTCCTTGACCAGTGAAGTGTCTCTTCTTTTGCTTTTATACAAGCTCCGATTGGCGAAAACTTGGCGATGCTTGCTATGTACAACCTCCAAATTATAGAGTTTGAGCGATGCTTGTCATGTACAATCCTTGATTAGCAGAGATTGGAACGTGCTTGCTATGTATACATCCTCCAATTAGTGGAGTTTGAATGACATTTGTGATGTGTAGTCCTTGATTGGTATTAAAAATGTTTTCTATATACATCCTCCAATTAGCGGAGTTTAGACGGTGTTTGCTATACACGACCTCCGATTGGCAGAGTTTGAATGGTGTTTGCTACACACGGCCTCCGATTGGCAGAATTTGAGTAGTGCTTACTATGTACAACCTTCAAGTGATGGAGTTTGACGCAATTAGATTGAATTCTCCAATTAGCAGAATTCTTTTGACGCGATTAGGTAGTGGTCTCCAATTGGTGGAGCTTATTTGACGCAGTAAACGGTGGTCTCCAATTGGCAGAGTTATTCTGGATAAAAAAAGCAAACTATCCAATTTTTCCCGTGAGGCCCCCTTTGTCTTCAGTATTTAATCCAGATCTTGAGATTGGAATAAATTGAATGGCATCTCCGATCGTACCCCAAGACTTGATGTTATCTTCCTTGATTTCCTGTCTTCCTGCGCTCAAAGAAATATTTTTAGTTTGGGAAGGGGCATTGACTTGAGTCGACCTACGAACTTTAGCTTTGTCATCGAAAACCTTCAATACTTCTTCGATCCGCCCTCGATCTCTCATCCTAGAGACTTGGTAGGTGGAATAGTAAAAGAAATATTTTGAAAAATAATAGTATGTTCTTTATAAAGGAGTATATTGTGTATATATTAGATATATGAATATATATATATATATAAGGTTATGACACGTTTTGAGGTCCATCTAGTTTTTGCATATTCAAGTGTAGTCCTTTTCATACTCTCATCTTCTGATGATGCTTCTCTGACTCTTTTGGGAGATTTGTTGCTTTCAAATGATGCATAATTAAATAAGAGTTTCCTATGGGTATGACCGAACCTTTTAAGGTTGCGTACGTATACCTAAATGGGAATCAAGTATGTGTGTAGTTTAGGGTTAAAAGATTAAAAATTATGCAATGCAACGACTGAGCCTGACTCAGGATGCCTACGTATCCAAGTGAAATCAGGTCAAAACGTAGTTCAAGTACAGAGGGAAGAACAAAACCGTGTAATGCAATGATCGATCTTGACTCAAGCTACCTACGTGTCCAAGAGGAATCAAGTCAAGATGTAGTTCAATACAATAAAGAGAGAAATAAGAAAAAAATACAATGATCGGGTCTGACTCAGGCTACCTACGTATCTAAGCGGAATCAGGTCAAAACATAGTACAAGTACAACAGAGAAGAAAAAATATGAAGAGACCAAATCCGACAAGGATTGACTACGTATCATACTGAGGAAAGTCAGGTCGGACATAGTTCTAAATACATAGAAATGATGCTTTTGGATTTTCTAAGGGAGACCAGACCCGATGTGGGTTGTCCACGTACCCCACCATGGGAAGTTAGGTCCAGACGAAGTTTTGTTACATGAAAAAAGTGCAAAAACAAACTATTATTGATATCTTCAGATGTAGTACTTCTTGATGACTTCTGAATTGATTGGCTTGGTGTTCATTGTGTCGTCTATTTCTGCCAAGATCACTGCTCCTCCAGAGAGTACTCTATGAACCATGTAAGGACCCGACCACTTTGGTGCAAATTTTCCTTTAGCTTCTCCTTGGTGAGTAAATATCTTCTTCAATATTAACTCTCCTGGTGTGAATTGTCGAGGCTTAACCCTTTTGTTGAGTGCCTTGGTTATTCTGTTTTGATATAGCTGACCATGACAGACTGCATCCATCCTTTTCTCATCAATGAGCATCAACTGTTCAATCTTGTTGTGAATACACTCTGCATCATCCAAACTAACTTCTTGGATAATCCTTAAATATGGTATCTCCACCTCAGTCGGTATTACTGCTTCTGAACCATAAACCAACATATAAGGAGGTGCCCAAGTGGATGTTCTGATTATAGTGCCATAACCAAGCAAAGCATATGGTAGCTTCTCGTGCCATTATTTGTGACTATCTATTATCTTCCCCAAAATCTTCTTGATATTCTTGTTTGCGGCCTCAACTGCTTTATTCATCAGTGGTCGATAGGTTGTGGAGTTTCGATGAGTGATTTTGAACCTTTCACCAATCTCTCGCATAAGATTGCTATTAAGATTTGTTGCATTGTCTGTGATGATTTATTCTGGAATTCCAAATCGACAAACTATATTGTTGCAAATAAAATCAACCAGTGCCTTCTTAGTCACTACTTTGTATGTCAAAGCTTCCACCCTTTTTGTGAAATAATCTATAGCTACCAGAATAAAACGATGTCCATTTTATGTGGCAGGCTCTATGGGTCCAATCACATCCATGCCCCAACCGGTAAATGGCCAAGGAGAACTCATCACATTGAGCTCGTTTGGTGGGACTTGTATAAAATCTCCATGCACTTGGCATTGATGGTATTTCTGCACATATCGAATGTTGTCTCTCTCCATCGTCATCCAGAAATATCCATCTCTTAAAATCTTCTTTGCCAGGGTGAATCCATTCATGTGAGGTCCACATGTTCCTACATGTATCTCTTCTAGAAGTCTTGCTGCTTCCGTAGCGTCGACACATCTTAACAATCCTAAATTTGGAGTCCTCCTATATAGAATTTCTCCATTAAGAAATAAATGGTTGACCATCCTTCTAAAAGTCCTTTTTGCTTTCTTATGGCATTTTCAGGGCACTCTTGTGCTTCTATCAATCTCTTGATGTCGTAGTACCATGGTTTTCCATCCAACTCCTTATCTACATGAAAACAATATACATGCTAGTCATGTATCTCCACCCTAATAGGATTGATGTAATTCTTGTCTGGATGCTGAATCATTGAGGACAATGTTGCCAAAGCATCGGAAAACTCATTTTGAGTTTGAGGGACATGTTTGAACTCAATCTTTGTGAACCTTCTACTCAACTCCTTTATGTAATGCAAGTAAGGAAGGATCTTAACATCCTTTGTAGCCCATTCTCCTCGAACTTAATGAATTAACAAATCGGAATCACCTATCACTAAGAGCTATTTGATGTTCATGTCTACAGCCACCCTAAGTCTAAGGATACAAGCTTCATACTCTACCATGTTGTTTATTCAATCAAACCTGATCTTGGCTGAAATTAGGTAATATTGGCTTGTTTCCAAAATTAAGACTGCTCCTATTCCAACTTCTTTGGAATTTGGTGCTCATTCAAAGAACATCCTCCACCCATCATATGATTATGATATGTCTTCTCACAAAAATGATACCTTTTCATTAGGGAAGTAGGTTTTGAGTGGCTTGTATTCTTAATCCACTAGGTTTTCCACAAGGTGGTCGGCCAAAGCTTGTCCTTTGATGGATTTCTGTGTCATATATATGATATTGAATTCACTTAACAAAATTTGTCATTTTGCTAATTTACTTGTAGGCATTGGCTTCTGAAAGATGTACTTGAGTGGATTCATTCTTGAGACCAAGTACGTGGTGTATGCCGATAGGTAATGCCTGAAGTTTTGCGCAATCCAAGTCAAAGCACAACAAGTTCATTCCAATAAGGTGTATCTTGCCTCGTATGGGGTGAACTTCTTGCTTAAGTAGTAAATGGTTTGTCTCTTTTACCTGTCTCGTCATGTTGTCCCAACACACATCAAAATGCACCATCCATGAGATATAAGTATAGTAGCAAAGGTCTTCCAAGCTCAGGTGGGACCAGTACTGGCGGGTTGGACAAATATTATTTTATTTTGTCGAAAGCCTCTTGACATTCTTCCATCCATTTTATGGCAGCATCCTTTTTCATCAACTTGAATATGGGTTCACATATTATTGTAGACTAAGTGGTGAATCGACTGATGTAGTTATCTCCGTAAGAAACTCATCACATCCTTCTTGGTCCTAAGAGGAGGTAGTTCTTGGATTGCTTTGACCTTTTATGGATCCAACTCTATGCCCTTTCGACTGATAATGAATCCTGGCAATTTTCCTACGTGTACTCCAAATGCACACTTTGCTGGATTTAATTTTAAGTCATACCTCCACAATCTTTCAAAGAACTTTCGTAAATCATCCAAATGATCTGAATTCTTCTTGGACGTGATAATGACGGCATCCACATATACTTCAATTTCTTTATAGATCATATCATAGAAAAAGGTAGTCATGGACCTCATGTAGGTTGCTCCAGCATTTTTGACACCAAATGACATCACCCTATAGCAATACATCCCCCATGATATGACAAATGCCATCTTTATTGCATCGTCTTCATCTATCAAGATTTAGTGATATCCCGCAACACAATTCACAAATGATTGCAACTCATGTTTTGCACTATTATCAATGAGCATATGAATATTTAGAAGAGGAAAATCATCCTTAGGACTGGCTCGATTGAGATCTCGATAGTCCACACATATTCTAATTTTTGCATCTCTCTTTAGCACTGGCACAATGTTGGCCAACCATGAGGGTTAATTTGTAACCCTTACAATGTTTGCTTCAATTTGCTTAGTTACTTCCTCTTTAATCCTTAGACTCAAATCGGGCTTGAATTTCCTTGTCTTTTGCTTAACGGGTGGGCAAGTGGGATTGATTGGAAATTTGTGAGAGATGATGCCAGTGTTTAATCCTGAAATATCATCGTAAGACCAAGACAATGCATCAACATATTGCTTAAGAAAATTTATCAACTTCTGCTTCATTTCGATCTTTAAATGTACGTTGACCCGAGTTTCCTTTGTGACTTCCTCGTCTTCTAAGTTGACAACCACTGTTTCTTCCATGTTGGGGTTCTCCTAACTTTCCAATCATGTTATCGTTGTATTCTTCGTGATCCAGCTCATCACTTTTTCTTTGCTCGACGAACTCGTTACATGTCATAACCATTGAACTGGGATTTTTATTAATACAAGTGCTGAAAAATATAAATGGTAAGTAAAAATAAATAACAAAATAAAGAAAAAATGACATATTTGGAAATAATGAGATAATTTTAGGAAAGTAAGACTTTTATTCAAAAGCATTCTAGTTTTTCAAAAGAGGCAAGCGACAAAAAAGTTCAAGCATGATTCAAGCCTCGATTTTGATCATGCAAATTTTAAAACTACTACTTTACATACTACCAGGATCCTTGCTGAAACAGAGATGAGTTGGCAGTCCAGTTCCGCAACACTTCTACAGGCTTGGCATTGAGGATGGTCAGTTTGCTGAGATATATCTCTTTCTCTTCTCTAATCATGGCCACGAACAAATTTCCTATTCCTTCTATGATGTCATCTATAATTGCCAAATCTAGGATTGGAGTTTGTTCTGATACAAATGTCATCTTGCTTGACCTCACATTGCACACCTTTCCTGATATAGGTTCATATCCTAGTCCAGCAGTACCTTTACGGTGCTTCAACTAAATTGGTTCAACTATGCCATTATGCTTAGGTCCAAGTCCTGTCTAAGGCTGATATCCATACTTCAACATCTCTAAGGCAACCATCTTCTCCGCGCTTGAAAATTTACATCATCCGACCCTACTTTCTCATCAACTTTCACAGCTTTGCATAATTTCCAAAGTATGAAAAGTATCTCAATCTAACTCTCTAGTGACCGAAATAGAATTAACAGAACAGATAGAATGACTGGGCTCCACATGGATGGTAACTTCTGTATGACCTTATTCAAACTTTACATATTGATAAAGAGTTAATGGCATGGCTCTTGCCATATGGACCCATGGTCTTCCCAGTATTAGGTTATAGTTGTACGACACATCTATCACTTGAAACAAGATGGGGAATATAGCTGGACCTACTTGCAATGTGAGATAAATTTATCCAATAATGCTTCTTTGTGCCCCATCAAAATCTCTAACTTTCACACGACTCTCTCTTATCTCTCCTATATTCATACCCAAATCCCTTAGCATTGTGAAAGGGAAAATATTGCATCCAGAACCACCATTAATCAGAACTCGAGCCACAATCTTGCCATAATATTTGACCATAATATGAAGCGTTTTGTTATACCCAGCCCTTTTTGTCGGTAGCTCATAATCATAGAAAGTGATCTTGTTAGCTTCCACAATTCATCTAATGGTTGCAGCTAGGTTTCACTTGTGGTCTCTTTTAAAATACTAACCCTGCTTAATACTTCCGTCAAAGCATTCATATGGGCTTCAAAACTCATGAGCAACGACAAAATGGATATCTAAGCTAGTGTTTTCTTCAACTGCTCTTTGACTGAATAGTCCTTAGGCTGTATCTTCTTCTAGAATTCAGTGGCTTCGGCATCAGTGATATTTTTCTTTAGATTATGTTCTTTCCTGATGATCCCTCGATTAGAATCCTCGGGAGCATACCATCTTTAAGACATGGTCATTCCTTGAGCCATAATAATATCAATCATCTTGACCTTATCTTCTATTTGGTAATCCCATGGGACTGTTTTGGTGTCATACTTAGTCTTCTCAATGATTAAAGTTGTTACCATAGCTCTTGGTAAGTAGGTTTGAACAATTAAAAGTTTTCTTAATTGGACCGTGATAACAGGTCATGCTGGAGATGTAGTGGAAACTTATTCTATATCCCAAGCAGTCCAGACACTTTCTTCCAAGTCGTATTCCTCTTCTAAGGTGACTATGTTGGCTTCTCAATTCTCATGATTCGGTAAAGGGTTGTTGTTCACATTTGGAGGTGTTGGAGTATATTTTATTATACCCCTTTTGATTAGAGACTCTATCTGATTCTTCAACCCATAACAATCCTCTGTGTCATGTCCTTGGATTCCTGAGTGGTAAGTGTATCACTTGTTTCCATCAAAGTTGTGAGGTGTTGGATCAGGGAGTTTTCCTTCAACTGGCTGCAACACCCCTGTTGCTCTCAATCTTTCAAATAATTAGGTATAAGGTTTGGCAATGGGTGTGTAGGTGTGAGGGTTTATAGCTTTAAGATTGGGTGTGGTCTTAGTGCATATGTTGGTCTGTTTTGGTGGATTGGTGCTTCGACAGGGACATATGGTCTTGGTTGATTTTGGTGTACTGGTGCTCGAGATGGATTAGAGTGTGGTTGGGTATTATATACTAGGCACGGGATGTATGGAGAATGTGCAACAATTTGAGAATTCTTGGGGTATCGGTGGGATGGACCTCCATGGTGGTAAGTGACAGTTGAGATATCCTTTTTTTCTTCTTAACGCCACTGATGGATCCCGATTATATGGCCTTACTTGTGGCTTAAAATGTAGCTATGGACTGAATCTTTTTAGATTTGATACCTTCTTCTATAAAGTCTCCCATTTTGACTAATTTGGCAAACTTTTGGCCCATCATTGATATCATCTTATCAAAGTAGATGCGTTCTTGAGCTCGAAAAAAGTATTTGGAGATCTCATTCTCATCTAGTGGTGGTTGAACCCTAACAGCCTCAGTTCTCCAGCGTATTGTATATTTCTTCTGTATGTTGGCTAATGAGAACCTATCTGGAGTGATTTCAGTGTTAAATTTGAAGTGAGTCATGAATTCCTTGGCCATTTCTTGCCAATCACGCTATTTGTGAGGATCTTGATGTGTATACCAAGTCAAAGCTTCTCCGTACAGACTTCGAATGAACAACTTCATTCTTAGCTTCTCATTTTTCCCCACATCAACGAGCTTATCAACATATGCCCTCAAATGTGCATGAGGGTCACCTTTCCCATCAAATAATTTAAACTTTGATGGTTTGTATCCTACTTGCAAATCAATGTCGGGGTGAATGTACAAGTCATCATAATCTAGGCTCTCAGTTTCCCTAGTGACTTGCAAGCTTTTTAACGCCTTCCTTAGACCATAAAGTTGGACTCTTATTGACTCCTCTTCTTTCAAGCGAGCATCTTTCTCCATTTCTGCATATTGATCGACCTCATATGGGACTCTACCCATGGCTAGCGTCATGAAAGTAGGGGTTGCAACAACATATATGTCACGACCCAAGCCTAGGGCCTAGACGTGACCGGCGAGTGGGAAACCCGAAGGAACCCCAAACAAGCCTCATAGC